>CM022672.1:35005575-35130575 GCA_012295275.1 Chrysomallon squamiferum | reverse complement strand
GGTTTTCCGAGATCCAAAAGTAACTTTTTTCTTCTTCTTAAATATCTAAATATGTTATACATTTCTTTCAATATTAACTACCAATGACGAAAATAGATTTTTCTAGAACAGCCCGACATCTGGCAAAGTTCTATTTTTTTCAATTTCCACCCACAGGTACCTCGTACAAAAAAACAGTAACACATCTGGCAAAGTTCCATTTTTTTTCAATTTCCAGGCACAGGTAACTCGTACAAAAAAACAGTAACTATTTTGTCAAAAGACCTCTTGCGACTTGCGTCCCAGTTGCATTTTTTTCTCACCCATTCTACAGAAAATAACTCATTTTATAGCATCTTTGAGAATCCTCGCGTTATCTCCAATCATACTAGTTCAGAGTTGGGTGTGTGTTCTGTTTCCAATTCTGTCGACCAAGCAAACTACAGGTCAATGATATTTTGAAGTGGTCCCGACTGAAAGCCAGAATTTAAAGATGTTTCCACGTGGATGCTCATCTTCATCTCACTATCTCGTTGAATTCTTATTGAAAAGCTCTGTTGTGTCCACGTTATCTGTTCACGGAGAACGCTAATAACATCTCAAAGTTGTGTGAAACATGCTCCATATTTTCTGAACCTATTGAATTCCAGTGTAGAAGAAGAGAAAGCCTATGTAAGTTCGCTCAGCGTGGTGCTGATATAGATCTGTCAGAACGTTTAATGCAAGTAGTAGTGATCTGAGTAGAACTGGGCTTCTGCAGATATCCATGGATGGCCATCAGTCAAATGGTCATTTCATGTCAAACTAGAAAATTCGCACACGCATCAGTATGATGTTCGGCTTCTCAAAATAGGTAGTTGTGTCCTACATGTTATTTCTGGTGTGTTCCGGACTGTGCCAAGCAAACTGGTTGGAATGTTGATGATGTCGTTTCACGAGTTTACCTTCTACTTCTAGAGCGCCTGTCCAGAGGGAGGCTTTTGTTACTGTGACTGGCTGTAGTGATTTTTTCTTAGAATTTGTTGCCAATTTTTAGAAAGGTCTCGTAAGGTCTAGAAACATGGCTTGTCTAGATCCAGTACTAATAACCAGTGATCAGGATCAGTGCAGGAGAAAAATGAAGTGACTCTTTATACATTTCGTAAACCGAAACGTGTCGAAGATTCTGATGCTGATGTGATTTTTCCCAGCTTTAACGAATTTTAAAGAAATATTTTTGGTTAGCCAGATAATACCTCGGTTTAAGGAATTTCAGCATCAAGTTCTGTGTATCACAGGTTGGACACTTGGATGTGTGAACCTATGGGTCAGGTCAAAATATTCGTGAAGATCTGAATACTGTGCTACGTCGGCTCCTTCTTGTATCACGTGTCTGTTGAAGAAGGTTTCTCTCCCATGAAGTAAACATACTGAAGGTAATGGTAATGAAACGAATGTTTTCTAAGTTTTGGAAGCTTGACAAAGTTTTCTCACAAAATTTTTAATTAAGCAGCGTCAAAAGCTGTTGATGCTAGTCATATTCTGATTCTGAAGTCAAATGCCTTGGAAGAAAGAAACAAAATTAATGTATTCGGGATTTGGAGAAAACAATTGATGAACAAAATACAAAATAAAGCATTCATTCTACTTCTATGAAAGGTACTATTTTCGTCAAAGTCAGTTTCCTTTTTAACTTATTTTCCCATTTACTGAAACGTGTCCTGAACTATGAAAATTTGATCCTTTTGGTTGATTTATTTAGTTATTTAAAGAAGAAGAAGAAAAAGAGAAGAGAAATGTAAAAGAAAACTAACATTTTTATCTCTATTCAAAGTTCATTTTATCTTTCTCATTTACACATTTGAAGCCATAAATATAATTTAGTTGCCTTTTCTTATCAGCTTATGAAGATTACTGGAAAAATAATCTTTTCATTTTTGATGTGTGACTTCTTTATGAAGTAAAGCTGGTATTTGTCTCAAATGCACTTTCAATGAACAAACTAGAAAACAGATTAAAGCAGTATTACTATTCTGCTAAATAACGCCAAAGGTGTTTTTATTTGTATGTTGTTTGGCAGAGATATATTTTTCTCTTCCTGTATGGTGCAATTTTCTATGTTTTGTTGTTTGTTCTTTATTTTGTTTTTTATGTCATAATTTTATTCGTAACTAAACATCATGCATTCCATATATATTAGGTAAAACCAGCGGAAGTGATTGCACATTTTCTTCAAAGTTTTCTCTAATAATCACGTAAGTCATCTTGTAACTGGTCTCTTTTATTAGTGATTTTTTGTAATATTAATTTTATCAGCTTTCTTCTCAGTGTATCTTGATCTATCTATCCATCTGTACCTATGTCTAATATTTAATTAGGTATATCTGTGTGTTTCTGCGATTCTGTATTTGTGGTATTTGTGTAAGAATGTTTGTACTATCTGTGTATACATACGTGCTTATTTCAGCGTATATAATGCTATGGATCTACGTATTTTATCTTTATCTCTTTATCATTTATATTTTTGTTTTGTGTCGATCATGGCTCTTTCTATGCTTCTGTATAATCTTTATAATTCTTTGTTTAATATTTTTTTAAATATTTTTTAAAATTTTCTTCAGGTTAATCATCACTTCGACCATCATTCATTTGCTGTAGATCAACACACCCCTCACAGGGAGATGCATGCTGAGATGTATCTATTACTGACACCAATCTAAATTATATTCTTATTTTATTCTCTGGTTCTTTTTTTCTCATTATATAATAATAATAATAATAATAATAATAATAATAATAATAATAATAATAATAATAATAATAATAATAATAATAATAATAATAATAATAGTATTATTATAATTGTTATTAGTAGAATTTCGTTTCCTTTGTTAGACCTATAGTATTTCTCTTGTAATGAAATGTGATTTAGATATATATCTTTCTAGGATTTAATTATTAAGTAAATATTTTATTTAGTATTAGATTCCAATGTGATAATATTTTGTGAAAGTTATTATTACAAAAATTTACAAAAAGAAGGTAATTTTTCTGGCAGTAATAGTTAACGTAATAATTATTAATGTTCTGTTTGTCGCTGGTATGCAAAAGGTGAATTAATATATATCTGTACAATACTGGTTAGAATGATAAATCGGAAGTAGAATGCTGGTAATTTTTCAGTACATTTCACAGCATCTCAGAAAAGAAAAAACTTTTAAGTTAATTAACGTTTTCTAGCATGGACAGTTGAGATTAAAGATGCTTGACGACTTTTATTAATTATTAGTGTTTTAACGTGTTTTGTTATTGATTATAATTACTGAAATTCATTGTTAATGTAATTCTTAATGTTCCAGATTTAAATAGCTTCACATTTCAACTAAGATATTACCTCTTTTTTCTCTTTCTTTCAATTATTTTAACTGAATGTTTTGTGAGTTTGAATGGTAATATGCTTAATAGAACATGCTGTTTTGAAAATGTTTTTTCAATCATTTAACTTTTGAAATGTCCGTAACATTATAAAATTGTTGAAAATCTTTGTTAACGGTGAAATGTTTTAATATACACTGTCCATGTACACATTTTAATGATAATTCATATCAAATATAATGCTACTACTTCTTAAAAATGTTCCTGTTATTTTAATCGACTGTTTTCTGTGTTTGATCTTAATTTTTGTCTTTTACATTTTAATTCTTTGTATTCGTTTTGAAAACGTTATTAAAAGGTTCTTATTTGCTTACAATTACTTTTGTTATTTTAAAAATAAGTTTAGAGAGAGAGAGATGGAAATATACTGCTGTATTTTGTTATTCAGTTATTTCAGTTGATATGACAGTTGTTTTCTAAATTACCCAGTTACGAAAAAAAAAAGATTAGAAAAAAGCAGTAAAAAAAAAAAAAAAAAAAAAAAAAAAAAAAAAAAAAAAAAATAATAATAATAATAATAATAATAATAATAATAATAATAATAATAATAATAATAATAAAGTCGAAACAATACCCAAATCATAGAGGTGGATAATTAATAAGAAAATAATCATAAAATTAAGAAGTAAGATGGATACAGGTATCACTAGAGATTTCTAATTTTAACTAAATTCAAAATTGCTTTGATTAGATTTAATACAATTTTTATTTCATATATTATTATTACTACTACCACTACTACTATTATTATTATTATTATTATTATTATTATTATTATCATCATCATCATTATTATCATTATCATTATTATTATCATTATTATTAAGATTATTATTATTATTATTATTATTATTATTATATAATGAGAAAAAAAAGAATCCGAGAATAAAATAAGAATATAATTTAGATTGGTGTCAGTAAAAGATACATCTCAGCATGTATCTGTATGTGAGGAGTGTGTTGATCTACAGCAAACCAGTGAGGGCAGAAGTGTTGATTAACCTGAAGAAAAGTTTTAAAAATCTATTTTGTGTTGTTTTCTCTAATATTTAGAACAAAGAAGCACATAACAAACATCCAAGGAGAGTGACCCGTAATACTTCACAGCAATAGTTCTAAACAATTTTGCGTACTAAAGATAATCTGACACATCGTCATGTACAGGTATTTGAAAGCAGAATTCGGGTGACGTCAATTTTTCAGATAGTAGTTGTGTAACGAGTGTGCAAAGGACTATCCCCGAAATGCAGATTTTTAGTCGATTCGGCGCAAATATTTACCGATGTTTTCTTATTAAAATATTAATCGTCTGCCTAAAACGAGCATTAAAACAAAAAAACAAAAAAAAATTCAATTGTTTCCTTACAGAATGAAATTTTCAACAAGTTCAACCGATCAAAATAAAGAGATGAATTTATTGTTTCCCTCCAAAATTAAATATATTTATTACACTAACATTTCAAACAGAAATTTCATTAAATTCTATAATTGCGAAGGTTGGTTTTAAATTTGCAAACTGAGATACTGTCGTCATGTCGAATGAAAATCAATGAAAACATCTGTTCATTCCGAAACAATTAAATCTAACAATTTCATAAAATTGTGTAGAACTTATAAGAAGACAATAATAGCATTTTAGATAATATATGTTGTGAGCTTACAGGCCATTATCTTCTTGTTTGCCATTTATTAACGATTTGCAAGAAGAAACTTTTTTGCCGACCCACATTGTCTATCTCAAATCTATGTTACGTCATCTAAATGACGTCACTGAACGATGTCCTTATTTACAATGCAACTGGTTGTTACTGTTGCATTTTTTATACACTACTGACCTGAGTATTCTAAATTATATTCTATCTAGCTGGTTCCTGAATATAATTATTCAGAAATTTTCATTTCATTATCTTGAAAACTAAAGGAAATACAGGACTTCATTACTATTCTATCATTGCTAAACCTCAGAGATTATTTATTAATATATTCTAGGTAATTTGTTGTCATTTTCTTATTTGTTATTTCTTTACAGTGGAGCAGGTTAATTTGTTGGGGTTCTTTAACGTGATGTTCATTATGAGTTTACAACTAAGACACAAATGTTTCCCATTTAAGATTAATGCAGTTGAACTACTTTTATTTTAAGACAGTATATATATGAAGTCAAATGCATATACACCTGAACAAATGTCAAGTGACTCCAGCAAACCTTATTTAGATCCATTTAATCAACATTTTATATAATTTTATGTTCGAGTAGTTAGGAATTATTTGAAATTTCACTTTAACAGCATTGTTCTTTGGCGTTTATTTTCAGTTTGTTTTCGTTTATTCTTAACTCTGTGAGATGTCTATCTGTCAGTTGTCAGTATATTCTGTTATAATTAATTTTTAGTAGAGTAATACAATTGGAATAGCCTATTATTGTTAATTACACTTTTGTGTCTAGCAAAATGATTAAATCTTTCGTAGGAAATAAATTAAGATGCACCTCGCTAAAACATAATTTTTTTATTTAAAGATGTCATGAAAAGAAAAAAATGTATGCTATTAAATTTGTCTAAATTAGTGAAACTTGTGAAAGCTGGTTAAAACCGACATGATGGACACCACTGATATTAACAACACGCAGGTGATTGCTGAAATCACTGTCACAGTCACAACGCAAACCAACACCAGTAGTCCCTGCTGTTTAAGAATATTTCTTTCACAAAACAAAACACGTACATATTTGCTTCTGTTTATATAGATATATAATTTTATTTAATCTTTAAAAAATAAATTAGTAATTTTTAAATTATTTTACAGATAATGATCTTTGAAGTGGTGTTGCTCTTTGTCTTGATTGGCAGTGATTCTGTGAAAGGTATGAATAGCAATTAGATTCCACAGTCAATATCAGAAATTATGCTTATGCAATGCAGAAAAATAAAAATGGTTTCTGATAAATTAAATACAGTTTCTGTGTATTAATGTTACATTATAGTACTTTTTTAGAAATATATATATATATGTGCATATGTATGTATGTATTTATGTATGGATGTATTATTATAGATGTTCTGAACATTTTGGAATTTTTATTTGTATTTGTACAGCTTGGCAATTAACAATATCAATCTGCCAATATTATTTATTTATTTATTTATTTATTTATTTATTTGTTTATTTATTAATTATATTTTTTTTCAAAAACATTTGTGTTTTCTAAAGTTTTTGTTTATGCATTTCTTTGTAGTCTCACTTTTCTTCCAAAACATATCCATTTTAGAACATTGTTCCATAACGATTACATATCCAAAGAAATGTGCATTCAATCTTCTCTAAACATATAACAAAATTCACATTCATCTCAATCTTTTATACCATATAATGACACGTTTTATGCTCTTAAGATAATATCGAGATTTTTTACTGAAAATGTCTAAGACGTATCTATCATTAGCTTCAACGGAAAAAGGTATATACTTTTCTACCATTTGTCACAGAAATCTGTACCAGACTTATATTCTGTCTATTATTTTCGAATGTATTTCATGTCTTGAAATAAATTCTATTATGCAATCATTGTTGAATTGTTTACAAACATTTGACAGTAAGGAATTCCTGACATTTCTAATGTTACTTGGTCAGCAGGTAAAAACAATTGATAATTTTTGGTTTAATTGCCTTTATTAAGCCACTGAAAACTGTAAATTATATATATATATATCTATATATATATATATATATATATTTATAGATATATATATATATATATATATATATATATATATACATATATATTTTTTTTTACAACGTGCCGTATATGAATGCCAGCTGACAGTTCTAAATAGATATCTTAAAAATAAAGTTCCTTTATTTGACCATCTCATAATACAGATGCTCTTTATTAATATTCAGTTCAGAATCACACCTAAAGACATAGTTTTGTTTTGACCCTTATAGAAAGTAAGATCATGTATGTAATGCATTTTTCCAGAAGGGATTTGTCCATATCAGCGATTTCTCTTTATTATAGGCTGACCCCGAATATAATATTAGTGAACAATTACCGAAAAGAGACGCAGTGCCTTGGTTCATTTAATACTTTTAATCCACTATATCTGTAATTCTCCTGACCCGCCATTTTGATAATCCTCAATTAATCTAATTATTTGATGTAGGTTGAACGAGTTGTACGTTTTTCAGGTGGTATAACTAAGACATACATAGATTGTTCAACAGGAGCTTATACTGGAAAGAATTCAAAAGTCATTTGCAGAGTGAAGGAAGGTGTGCAAAATGGTATTCAAATGTTTCGTGGAAATGATGATCAGGTGGTATCATGTAATGTTGATCACACTGTTTGTTTTCCAAATCGACATTTCAGTGGTTATAGTGCTACCATTGACCAAAGTACAAGAGATGTCACAGTTACAATAGAGTTATTCAATCCTGAAGTAGATGTTGGAAACTGGACATGCACTGATGGACCACAGCCTGGACTTGGTGAAACTACATGTTACAAAGCAGAGTTAAGTATGTAAATATAAATATATCTGAATTATTTTCAATTTAAAATTAAGATCTTAAGCAAACTGAAATAAAATGTATTTTTTTTATTTTATTTTTTTATCTTTCACGAAATGACCTATTATTAAAAATACACTCATTTGTAAGCAAAAACGCACCAAATACTGAACTTTAGCAGTTTCCTACAACAATTCTTTGGAGGCTGTCTGCAGTTATGTAAAAATCCTTAGACAGATGATCAGTAGTTAGTTAATTTCAGTCTTCTTAATCAACGACCCATTGTTCTGTAATTACCAGGCGAAACAATACCTTGACCATTCCAATGGTTTGAGTTTTAAAAGGCTAATTTCATTTAAATTAGTGGCCTCGGACTGTCAAATAGCCAGACAGAGAGATATATAGACTGATAAATATATAGCTACATACATAGATAGACAGATAGATATATAGACAGATAGCTTCTATCAAGTATTTTACGATTATCAAGGTTGTAGATGTGTTCTAATTAAAGAGTTGTGGAACACATAATAGCTTGACTTCAGATTTATCTGAAATGACAAACTGCAACTGTATTGACAGTTTTTCACATTGAAATAAAATGTTCTTCTTCTTAACTAACTTTTTTCTTCTTCTTAAATATCTAAAAGTGTTATACATTTCTTTCAATATTAACTACCAATGACGAAAATAGATTTATCTAAAACAGCCCCACATCTGGCAAAGTTCTATGTTTTTCAATTTCCACGAACAGGTAACTCGTACAAAAACCAGTAACTATTTCGTGAAAAGACCTCTTGCGACTTGCATCCCAGTTGCATTTTATTCTCACCCATGCTACAGAACATGACTTATTTTGTAGCATCTTTGAGAATCCTCGCGTTATCTCCATTCATACTAGTTCAGAGTTGGGTGTGTGTTCTGTTTCCAATTCTGTCGACCAAGCAAACTACAGGTTAATGATATTTTGAAGTGGTCTCGACTGAAAGCCAGAATTTTAAGATATTTCTACGTGGATTTTCATTCTTATTGAAAAGCGTTGATGTGTCCACGTTATCTGTTCACGGAAAACGCTGATAACATATGAAAGGTGAGTGAAACATGCTCTATATTTTCTGAACGTATTGAATTCAGTATGATTCTCGGCTTCTCAAAATAGGTATTTGTGGCCTGCATGTTATTTCTGGTGTGTTCCGGACTGTGCCAAGCAAACTGGTTAGAATGTTGATGATGTGCTTTCACGAGGTTACCTTCTATTTCTAGAGCGCCTGCCCAGAGGGAGGCTTTTGTTACTGTGATTGGCTTTAGTGATTTTTTTTTTTTTAGAATTTGTTGCCAATTTTTAGAAAGGTCTCGTAAGGTCTAGAAACATGGCTTGCCTAGATCCAATACTAATAACCAGTGATCAGGATCAGTGTAGGAGAAAACTTAAGTGACTCTTTATACATTTCATAAACCGAAACCTGTCGAAGATTCTGATGCTGGTGTGATTTTTCCCAGCTTTAACGAATTTTAAAGAAATAGTTTTGGGTAGCCAGATAATACCTCGGTTTAAGGAATTTCAGCATCAAGTTCTGTGTATCAGAATGTGGACACTTAGATGTATGAATCTAAGGGTCAGGTCAGAATATTCGAGAAGCTCTGATTACTCGTTCTACGTTGGGTCGTTCTTGTATCACGTGTCTGTTGAAGAAGGTTTCTCTCCCATAAAGCAAACATAGTGAAGGTAATGGTAATGAAACGAATGTTTTCTTAGTTTTGCAAGTTTCACAAAGTTTTATGATAAAGATTTTGATTAAGCAGAGTCAAAAGCTATTGCTGCTAGTCATATTCTGATTTTGAAGTCAAATGCCTTGAAAGCAAAACAAATAATTAATCTATTCGGGATTGGCGAAAACAAATGATAAACAAAAAATAAAGCATTCATTTTAATTCTATGAAAGGTACTATTTTCGACAAAGTCAGTTTCCTTTTTAACTTATTATCTTATTTACTGAAACGTGTTTCTGAACTATGAAAATTAGATCCTTTTGGTTGATTTATTTAGTTATTTAAAGAAGAAGAAGAAGAAGAAAAAGAGAAGAGAAATGTAAAAGAAAACTAATCGTTTTGAAAACAAATACTGACAATTTGCTGTAATCAACATTCGTAAAATTTAACAAACTGATTCTTTTATCTTTTCATGTACATTTTTATCTCTATTCAAAGTTCATTTTATCTCTCTCATTTACACATTTTAAACCATAAATATAATTTTGTTCCTTTTTCTTATCAGCTTATGAAGATTTCTGCAAAAATAATCTTTTCATTTTTGATGTGTGACTTCTTTATGAAGTAAAGCTGGTATTTTTCTCAGATGCACTTTCACTGAACAAACTAGAAAACAGATTAAAGCAGTATTACCATTCAGTTAAATAACGCAGAGGGTGTTTTTATTTGTAGCTTGTTTAGCAGATATATATTTTTCACTTCCTGTATGGTGCAATTTTCTATTTTTTGTTATTTGTTCTTTTTTTGTTTTTTATGTCATAATTTTATTTGTAACTAAACATCATGCATTCCATATATATTAGGTAGAACCAGCGGAAGTGATTGCACATTTTCTTCAATGTTTTCTCTAATAATCACGTAAGTCATCTTGTAACTGGTCTCTTTTATTAGTGATTTTTTGTAATATTAATTTTATCAGCTTTCTTCTCAGTGTATCTTTCTCTATCTATCCATCTGTACCCATGTCTAATATTTTATTAGGTATACCTGTGTGTTTCTGCTACTCTCTATGACTGTCTTCTTTCTTGATATTTGTGTAAGAATGTATGTAGTATCTGTATGTACATATGTGCTTATATCAGCGTATTTATTGCAATGGATCTACGTGTTTTATCTTTATATCTTTATCATTTATATTTTTGTTTTGTGTCGATCATGGCTCTTTCTATGCTTCTGTATTATCTTTATAATTCTTTGTTTACTATTTTGTTTCATATTTTTAAAAAATTTCTTCAGGTTAATCATCACTTCTGCCCTCACTGGTTTGCTGTAGATCAACAGACTCCTCACAGAGAGATACATGCTGAGATGTATCTTTTACTGACACCAGACTAAATTATATTCTTGTTTTATTCTTTGTTTCTTTTTTTTACTCATTATAATAATAATAATAATAAATAATAAATAATAATGATTATAATAATAATAATATTAATATTATTATTATTGTTAGTAGTAGTAGTAGTATATTTCGCTTTTTGTTAAACTAATTGTATATCTCTTATAATGAAATGTTGTTTATATATAGCTTTCTAGAATTTGATTATTAAGTAAATATTTATTTTCTTTAGTATCAGATTCCAATGTGATAATATTTTGTGAAAGTTATTTTTTTTTAAATTGGATAGAAGGTAATTTTTCTGGCAGTAATAGAAAGATTTTTATTCATATTATAATTATTAGTTAACGTAATAATTATTAATGTTCTGTTTGTCGCTTGTAAGCAAAAGGTGAATTAGTATATATCTGTAAAATACTTGTTAGAATGATAAATCAGAAGTAACTGGTATGTTAGGATGCTGGTAAGTTTTCAGTACACTTCACAGAATCTCAGATAAGAAGTCTTTTTAAAGAAAAAACTTTTAAGTTAAGAAACGTTTTCTAGCATGGACAATTGAGATTAAATATGTTTTACAACTTTTATTAATTATTAGTGTTTTAACGTGTTTAGTTATTGATATAATTACTGAAATTCATTGTTAATGTAATTCTTAATGTTCCAGATTTAAATAGCTTCACATTTCAGCTGCGATATTACACATTTTAATGATAATTCATTTCAACTATAATGCTACATACTTCTTGAAAATGTTCCTGTTATTTTAATCGACTGTTTTCTGTCTTTGAACTTAATTTTTTTAGTTAACATTTTACTGCTTTGTAATCGTTTTGAAAACGTTATTAAAAGGTTCTTATTTGCTTATGCTTACTTTTGTTATTTCAATAATAAGTTTTGAGAGAGAGAGAGAGAGAGAGAGAGAGAGAGAGAGAGAGAGAGAGAGAGAGAGAGAGAGAGAGAGAGAGAGAGAGAGAGAGAGAGAGAGAGAGAGAGAGAGAGAGAGAGAGAGAGAGAGAGAGTCAGAGAGGTGGAAATGTACTTCTACCTTTTATTATTCAGTTATTTCATTTGAAATGACAGTTGTTTGCTAAATTCCCCAGTTACGAAAAAAGATTAGAACAAAGCAGGACAAAAAATTGATGATGATGATGATGATGATGATGATGATGATGATGATAATAATAAAAAATAATAATAATAAAGTCGAAAAAAATCAGTGTTTATTCTATATTATTATTATTTTCTTTATATGTCAGCGTTATATATAGTCCAAATTTATTACAATCATGTAACATACATTCATACATACATACATACATACATACATATACATACATATACATACATACATACATACATAGATACATACATGTAATTTCATAGAGGGACCACTGATTAGTAAACATTAGCTTCTAAATGATATTCGTTAATGTCATGAAGAAGATGTTAAAAAACTCAAACATGCAATTAAAATTGTAATGAAAAAAATTCTGAATATAGTTTAGTACTAAGCATAGTTATGATTGCTAATTAAGATAAGATGATCAGATCTATGTACTGAAAAGGTGAGACCTTTGTTCAGTGTGGTTAGGTCTGGTTTTAACTTAAAGTTTGATCACTGTGTATTATTTAATCTGCTCAGCTTGTTTATCACAAGCGAACGAACCGTACAGTCAAAATACATTTTTAACTAAAGCTTTTCAAATTTGGTAACTATCTGTACGGGATGTTTATATATATATTTCTAACTGTCTATCCATATATATGAAAGTCGCCATAACTTGGCCACTAATGAACTTTAATATTTAAAAATTCCTTTCTGAGTTGATAATCCCCTATGCTTCGTAAAAGAATTTTATCGATGGTCGAAAAGAAATATATTTTTTATTTATTTATTTATCTTGATATTTAAAGACAGCTTATTAACTTATTATAATTATTAGTTATGAATTAATAAAGATTTTATTATTATTATTATTAATATTTTGTTTATATTAATGTTTATATTCCGTTGTTTTACATTGTATTTTCCAAATGCATTTTCCAGTGTGTGTCATTTATTGGGTTTTTTGTTGTTGTTGTTGTTTTTAAATGTGTTAAATTTTATTATAAATAAATAAACAGAAAAAACAATATTTTTAATAATGTAAAATTTATATAGAAACCGTGATAACATTTAAAAACTAAGATACCAAAATAAATTGAAAATATATTTCCATTTTGGTCCTTAGAAAAAGAAATTTCCTCAAATGCATTAACTATTAGTAAGTTTATTTTATTTGCAATTAAATAAAGTGAAATTGTCTGGTTGTTCTGTGAATTGTATTCTTTACATGAATATATTTATACAAAATAATATACATATATATACACACGTATATATATATAAAACCTCCTGTATATATTAAGTATTATATATACATGTGTGTTGTGTGTTAAATGTGAGATCGTTTTCATTGCTCTGAAAGTAATAAATCATATTTTATGAGAAAGTTTCATTGAGTTCGCGATGCGCTGTTAATAATATATTTTTTTTTGTATTGTACAGATAATATTTTACACACACTCACACACATACGCACACACACGCATGTATTAATGCAAAAGATATCAGCCAGTTGTTGGCAGAGCAAAACTAATATACTGAAAAGATCCAGGATTTTAGTTAACGAGGTGTTTCTATTGCTGAATTTTACGGTAAGTTACTGTAATGCTAATATTATTTATTATGTTAAATCATAATCGTTTTCATAATAGCAACGTATAATTTAGAATGTTTTGTTTCTTCTGTTTCTATTTAACGTGAACTGCTAAACTGAATGAAACGGCTGTATCTTATAACATACTGGACTCAGAATAGTATTTATATTAGTGGAGATAACAGATGTACTGTAAAAGCTTAAAACTAATATTTATTTTTCTTCGCTATTCATTGCTTAATTTATATCAACAAGTCTGGGATGTCAGATGCCAGAGAAATATGATGAATTTTTGTGATGTCCAGTTTGTAAAAGGAAATGATATTTTAATTGCAAAAAAAAAGGCAGATCGAGAAACGGTAGTTACATTATTTGATAATGTTTGTATGTTTGTTTGGAGTAATAATGTATAAGATTAATGAAATTAAATAAGTATTAAAAAGTACACAAAAAAATCTTTTTATGTAAATGATATTGATTCAAAACAAACACGACAACAAAACTATTTCAGAGTATTGTTATTTTATGTGACATTTCAGTGTACTTAAGAAATGTCTTCTAAATTTCCATAAAAGCAAGTGATTTGCAGTGATTTTCCGGGATGACTTCATTATTTTTTCAGACACTTATGATCGCCTGAAGGAGGGTATTTTCAAAGTGGTAACACATATTATAACCTATGACTGAGAAACAGTTTATTCGTTTTTCTTATACTTGTATTTCAGTGAAATGTAGGCAACTTCAAAGCACTGAATGGAATTATCACAAGGTCCTTAGATTCTGAGAATGTTTTTTCCAGTGTGAAAATTTGTACACACGTGTTTAGAACTATTTTTTAATTGAAGAGAGAGATTGCCTTCAAAATCAAGTTTTTAACCTACCAAAATGTAATGCTAATCTTACAATTAAAGATATGAGCATGGAAAATGTAATTCCACAATTAAATACGAGGTTTGATGCACATGAATCTAAGGTTTCAACAGACAGAACATCAACAGAACCACTCATCATTACAGCAAGCCCAGGAAAGGATCTCTGGATTACAATATTTCCCCAAGAAGAATACTATTTTATTTCAGTTCAGTCTACCCATTCACAAACCCACCTAATGCCAGCGAGATTCATGTGGTATTCAGTAGTCCAGCTGTTATGGGTACATGACTATTGCTTTCTGGCTTTTCAAATGTGAACTGACCTAGGAGCAGACTGATGGTCATTTCCACAACTCCAGTTGCTTGCTCCTCATCGTTTGTTCGAAACTGCAAACAAGGTGGATCTCGTTATACATGACGCTATATGTCATGCACTTTTTGATGCTGTTAGTAGTTTTGACTGTGAGTAATTCATTTTAAAAGAAATATTTACGTGCTTGTTGGGTCAACTTCTGCTGTCCTACTGTGACGCTGTGTGGACAGAAAGTTGCTGTTCTGCAAACAAGTAACAAATCACCTGTCTCTGATTTTGGGATTCCAGCAATTGTTATTGTCCAACATGAAAACCAGGACTGTAGTGATAACAGCGAGCTGTCGTTTGTGATACTATTGTTTCATGTGAAGGTATCAAGCCAGGTCCTTCTACACAGCCAGAAAAACCCTGAAGTGCTGAACAGCCATTTCTTTGGGTTTGCTATCTGTGCCGGGAAATGCATCCCAAACTTTTTCAGAATGAGTTGACTAATTAGAAGTTACACACTGCAGCAGTGGTCGATGTAAGGAATGAGTGAACAACAGTAATTCACTTCGTTCTAATGTTTGCTAGAGATTCTCTTTTGTTGTTTCTCCCGGCAAAGAAAGCATCAAGGAAAGAATCAAACTGAAGTCACTCAGCACACAGAGCAGTACCATGACACTACACGCTACATGTATCGATACTGAAAAAATCTGATAAAATTATTACTACTTTCTTATTTAGCTAAATGAAGAGAAAAAAAGATAGCAAAATGTAAATCATAACTTTCAAATATCTTATTTCGTTTCAGTCATAAGCAACATTGAGTCTCTGTGTAATTGACCACAACAGATAATGACAAAATCATTAAACAAAGTAAGAAATGGTGCATGCTATCGGCTAATACTTCAGAATTAAGTACATTTTAAGGTGGAAAATTTAGAAAAGGAGGAAATCGCAAAATCAGTACTTTTTCTATGAGTGAAGGTTTTGCTTCATAGCAGGAGAACATTCTATACGACTTATGTATGATCTCATATGTCACATTGTTCAGGATTACAATGTACATGAAATGTAGACTGGTTTCATAGTAGAAAATTAAATTTCATTTGATGTCATATTGGTATATAACACTATACAAATTCTTGAAGACATTAAATTCACACTCGTTCACATGTTTCTTCAACAATAGTGTGGTTTGGTAACTGTGAATAGTAAAACTGAGATGGTGCCTGTGGATTCTTTCTTAATTTAATTTAATTTAATTTAGTATATTTTTAATCACTTAACTAATATTAGACTATGTTTATTCTTCTTTGCTGCTTAATCTGTATAAGATTTTGCATTAAACGTATTTACTATTTAAAATGAGAACTTCAAATAGTCTTATTGACACATTACAAGATGAAAGAATTTGTACCACATAAGCACAGTTCTGCGTAAACCAAAACAATGCAGAGAAAACGTACTGGAAGTGTGTAAACGTGTAGCACAAAGTCTGTGTTATGACTGTGGATAAAATGCAGCAGATGACATTTCAGTTGTTTAGTACAGAGATCAAGAATTATTTTCTCACAATGCTAGAGCAATGCAGAGTCAGGAGAATCTTTCATAAAACTTTGTCATTTAAAATGTTTTCGTAGATCTTTTTTTGTTTTTTGTTGCACTTTTGGAATCTCATTAAAACTTAATAAAATGTTCCTCTTATGAGTTTCTACGTTGCAAATCACTTTTTGTTTTTCTGATATGTTATGAAACTGGGTAAGGGAAATATATGTTGTCAATTTATTATTATTATTGTTGTTGTTGTTGTTGTTGTATACGTGTTGTTCTTGTTGTTTTGGGGGGTGTTTTTTGTTTGTTTTTTTGTAATACAAGGTAATCTTGTGTCAATAATAACAAAAAAAGTTTAAAAAAATTAAAATTACAAAAAATGTTACCTTTCAGGGTCCTATTAATAAATATTTTGTTGCTAACACTTGGAAATTAAATTCGTTCCAGGGCAAAATTTAACCACATTTGCTATACTTAGAAATGTTGTCTTTTCCATGACCCCATATAGGTTGAATTTAATATTTTTCCATTATTCATAAAGAATAATAGCAAAACGTGAAACAATACTATTAAATATGCTATCTGATATAGAATCATCTGCCTAGAACAAAGAAATGGAATGTAAGTAGAGAAAGTTATATTTTTAAATTGCTACAGCATTCCATTAATAATTAATTATAAATATCTATTGAACATGTTTATATTTATTATTATTTTATTATTTGTTTCAGATTTAATATTCAATGGCTTTACAATTAAATTGGATCTTCTTCGTTGATATCCTTACAGTTTTACTGGGATCAACTGAAGGTAGCGTGTTTAAATTAGAAATAATACATTTTATGTATCAAACAATTCACTCACTCATCACTCTTTTTATTTTCAAAATAACTGGTCAATTATTATTAATGTTGTTGCTGTTATTTGGACAATAAAATGTTGAACAGGAATCATCTGCAATAAAAGGATCTCAGTTATCGAGTGTTTGGCAGAAATGAAACAAACACAGTTACATACAACGACTTGTTTTAAAATATTTTAATTACAACAATAAAACAAATTTCAATGTTTGTTTATTTATTTATTAATTTATTTAATTATTTTGTTACTTACTTATATCATAGGTGTAACACAAATGAGAGTTACAGCCGGCAAGGCTTTCAGAACACTTCCTTTCAACATCACCTGTGAGGTAATCAGTGGCTCAGTTGAAGGAGCTCTACAGTTCATCCGTCCTCAAGGACTCATTGCTGTCCTGTGTGGTAACTCATTTGACATCAACGACTGCGACATAGAGATCACAGGATATTCAGTTGTTGCATCCACCAGTAACACGTACACACTATCTGTTCACAGCTTTAATCCTACAGACGATGAGGGAATTTGGACATGTACCGATTCAGCTGCTGAAACGATTGCTGGCAGACTGAATGCTAGAGAAGGTCAGCCTAGTCAAGGTTTGTCTCTCAAAGTTTCTGTTATCATTTACGTAATATGTTACAGCAGAAAAAATAATACTGTTACAAAACATTTGAATGTTGATGTTTTCTCCGTTTTGTCCTGACATCATCACACACAGAGAAGACTGCAGGTGTATGTTATCTGGCAATGCTAGAAGAAAAAAGACAGGACTCAGATAGATTTTCCAAAGTAGCTTTCTTCTTGCTATACTGTTTTATTAATTAAAATTTCAAGGCAAAGTCTTTAAAGAACAAAAACATTGGAAATATATAAAGTACATTTTGCGAATTATTATTATTATTTTTTTTTTTTTTTTTTTTTTTTTTTTTTTTTTTTGAATCGCAGTTGTAACACAAATGAGAGTTACAGCCGGCAGGGCTTTCAGAACACTTCCTTTCAACATCACCTGTGAGGTAATCAGTGGCTCAGTTGAAGGTGCTCTACAGTTCATCCGTCCTCGACTACTCACTGTTGTCCAGTGTGGTAACTCATTTGACATCAACGACTGCGACATAGAGATCACAGGATATTCAGTTGTTGCATCCACCAGTAACACGTACACACTATCTGTTCACAGCTTTAATGCTACAGACGATGAGGGAATTTGGACATGTACCGATTCAGCTGCTGAAACGATTGCTGGCAGACTGAATGTTAGAGAAGGTCAGCTTAGTCAAGGTTTGTCTCTCAAAGTTTCTGTTATCATTTACGTAATATGTTACAGTAGAATAAATAATACTGTTACAAAACTTTTGAATGTTGATATTTTCTCCGTTTTGTGCTGACATCATCACAGACAGAGAAGACTGCAGGTGTTTGTTATCTGGCAATGCTAGAAGAAAAAAGACAGGACTCAGATAGATTTTCAAAAGTATCTTTCTTCTTGCTATACTTTTTTATTAATTAAAATTTCATTGCCAAGTCTTAAAAAAAAGAGAAAAAAAAGGGAATTACACAAAGCACATTTTGCCACTTTCTTCATATGAGTGATTTTCTAACAAACAGTAACATTAACATTTTTTTCTCACAATTTTGAAAATTATTACCAATACATTTTCACGGTAGTAATAATTTTAATACTATTTTCAAATGGTTTTATTAAGTTAAAATATTTAACTATGTGTCCTGCATCCAAAAATGTCGCACAACAACCGATTTTGCTATTCAAATTTTATTTTAAAAAGTTTAACCAAATATAAAAAATATATATTTAACCAAATATAAAAAAGATATATATTTAACAATAATAATAATAATAATAATAATAATAATAATAATAATAATAATAATAATAATAATAATAATAATAATAATAATAATAATAATAATAATAAATAAATAAATAAATAAATAAATAAACAAACAAACAATAACAATATTTTTAACCTTAGGTGAGTTGTATTATTATTAAAGTTGTTGCTGTCATTTGGACAACAACTTGTTGAACTGGAATCATCTATATTAAATAGACTCAGTTATCAGACGTTTGTCAGAAATAAAAAGTTTCATGAAAGTTATAAAAAGAAAAGACAAGTATTCGTTCATTATGTTATGTATTATTCTACAGATTTGTCTTACATTATAAATTTAGAAAAAAAAAAAAAAATAAAAAAATAATAATATAAAGAATGAAACGGGTAATCTGAAAGAAAAACCTAAAAATAAGAAGAACAATTATTTTTATTGAATATTAATTACTATTATAACAAATTTTTATTGATTCGGACAGTTTATTTTGCAGATTATGTATAACTTTTTCATATCGCTACAGAATTAGTTTGTCATCAATCCATTTAAATTTTGAATAATTTGGGCTTATTTTGGTGTAGTTATTCCTTATGACCATTACTTCTATAACTAGGATTTGCTTTCTTAATAAGTAAATAAGTCAGTTTCTATGGAAAGTGTAAGAACAATAAATTAATCAAATAATAATGAAAATTAAGTCTGAATAAAATCACTTACGTGATAAATACATGACACAGTATTTCTGAATTGATTTATTAAGATACACTCCACTTTACAAACTTTCGAAAGTTTTGCGAAGACTATTGGGTTTGTTAAATATTTATTTTATATGTGAGCAGACTGGTGACAAATGAAACCTTCTTAAACTTAACAAAAAGACAGCAGTACGTACAGCGGCAGTATTTCTTGTTTTAAAATATTTTATTTACAACAAAAGAAATTTTAAATTTTAATTTAAATTTTTATTTTTTACTATTATTATTATTATTATTTTTTTGTTTTTTTTTTTTGTTTTTTTTTGTATTTTTTTTTTTGAATCGCAGTTGTAACACAAATGAGAGTTACAGCCGGCAAGGCTTTCAGAACACTTCCTTTCAACATCACCTGTGAGGTAATCAGTGGCTCAGTTGAAGGTGCTCTACAGTTCATTCGTCCTCAAGGATTCACTGTTGTCCAGTGTGGTAACTCATTTGACATCAACGACTGCGACATAGAGATCACAGGATATTCAGTTGTTGCGTCCACCAGTAACACGTACACACTATCTGTTCACAGCTTTAATCCTACAGACGATGAGGGAATTTGGACATGTACCGATTCAGCTGCTGAAACGATTGCTGGCAGACTGAATGCTAGAGAAGGTCAGCCTAGTCAAGGTTTGTCTCTCAAAGTTTCTGTTATCATTTACGTAATATGTTACAGCAGAAAAAATAATACTGTTACAAAACATTTGAATGTTGATGTTTTCTCCGTTTTGTCCTGACATCATCACACACAGAGAAGACTGCAGGTGTATGTTATCTGGCAATGCTAGAAGAAAAAAGACAGTAGCTTTCTTCTTGCTATACTTTTTTATTAATTAAAATTTCATGGCAAAGTCTTTAAAGAACAAAAACATTGGAAATATATAAAGTACATTTTGCTAATTATTTTCTAACAGTCACATTAAAATTTATTCACAATTTTCGAAATTATTAGCAATGCATTTTCAATAATAATAATAATAATAAATGAAAATAAAAAACATTTGATGTTATTTTTCCTTTTCTTTTTTCTTTCTTTTTTTTTCTTCTTTTTTTCCCCTATTTTTAATTTTTTGTTTTAATTGTTATTATTTTTTTTAATGTAGACATACACTGTGTGTGTTTTGTAGCTTTCTGATGGGTTACAACAGACTATGCCTACAGAGGAAAGTGAAGTTCACACTAATGCATCACCGTGTTCATCTGGAGAGATTCAGACAACCTGCTCTTTACAACTTACTATAGTCCCAGCTAGTTTTTCTGGAATGCTTTTGACATTTAATGTTTCAATTTCTCACATTTCACTTCTTGATGGTCCACTTGTAATAAATTTCCCAGGCAAAAATTATTATTATTTAATTGATTATAATTAAATAAACACTAAAATCAGTTAACCAGAGTTTTGAATAATCTGTAATATTATGGCGAATGTAGGTCCATTTTGATTGTATTCTTATCTGTTTCTGATTGACGTTTAATATATCAAAGAGAAAACTAAATATTTTCTTCTTCCCTCTTTAAATAGACCATGCATAAAAATAAAGTCTCTTCATACCCGTAGCACACTGACACGTCTTAGTAATATCATTAGAAAGAGAAAACACTGCAGGTTAGAAATCCCAGTTAGAAATAACAGTGAGACAGCAGTCACTACAAGACGCCAACGACAGCAATATCAATTGAAATAATAATAATAATAATAATAATAATAATAATAATAATAATAATAATAATAATAATAATAATAATAATAGTAATAATGACAACAGGGAAAAAACCAACTCGCACAATAACACCGTTAACAGTTTTGTTCTAACACTCATCATAAATTTTAACAACTAGATGTTTTAAATAAAAGCTTTTCCTAACATTAACCATAAACGTTCTAAGCTTTGTATGAAAAGTCTAACGCTAGACTTGATCTTGTCACTTTTAATTAATATTACGTTATTACAGAAAAACCTAATTCAGTTTTCTTTTTTCCTTTATCAGTTATATTTCACGGATGAATGTTTATTATTTATTTATTTATTAAGGCGGGCTATTATTTAAGCTGTGTCACCAGTAAATACGTCATGAGACAAGTAATCCAGTTCGAGGCTGGTCAAATGTTTTAATTTCACGATCTGCGGCTGACTGAAAGGCAGACGACACATTCTGTAGTGAAGAATTAAAATCTTTTCATTGTCGTTATTACTCAATTAAATAATAATAATAATAATAATAATAATAATAATAATAATAATAATAATAATAAAAAATAATAATAATAATAATAATAATAATAATAATAATAATAATAATAATAATAATAATAATAATAATAATAATAAATAAATAAATAAATAAATAATAATAATAACATCAATATTAGAAACTAAATAAATATTTTTGTTGTTGTTGAGATCAAAATGAAACGAAGTTCATTCCCTAATCATAGAATCTACTGATTTTACTTTCACATAAAAAATTAACTTTGCAGGGACGGGCAATTTTATTCCAATACATTAAATATTAAATATTAAGCAGGGTTTTGTATAGAATTTGCCGCACTAATGTACTTGGAATCTGGCATACTTATAATTATTATTATAATTATTATTATTATTATTATTATTATTGTTATTATTATTATTATTATTATTATTATTATTATTATTATTATTATGTCGCCGTGGTTAGCTTAACGTCATCAGCAGTTGCATTGTTGCAGTTTTCATTATTATTGTACACATTTTATGGTCACATTTCCGCTGTTGACGTCGTAAAAAATACTGAAGATAATAAGACTACAAGTGAACACAGAACATTTTAATGAAAAAAAAAAAGAACAACAACAACAAATAAAAATATATCACTGCAACTGTCTATTTGAAATCTCGTTTCGGCTTGTGGTACAACTGATATCACCAATGTGATCGTAAGATTTCTGATTTTACTCTCACATCCAGTCTTGAACTATTTGAAAGTTCTTCAAAGTATTTCTGTAGTTTCAGCTTATACTTCAGTTCGTGACGGTGTTCAAGAGACTGTGAGGATTTTCCAATTTTTTCTTTTTTCTTTCGTTGGACACAGACCTTCATTTCCGCCATATCTGAACTCTTTACCAGCAATAAATTGGCATTTTTCCCATGAGCGCCTGTAAATAATAATAATAATAATAATAATAATAATAATAATAATAATAATAATAATAATAATAATAATAATAATAACATTAGTAGTAGTAGTGGTAGTAGTAGTATATTTCGTTTCTTTTGTTAAACTTATAATGAAATGTGGTTTATATATAACTTTCTAGAATTTAATTATTAAGTAAATATTTATTTTCTTTAGTATCAGATTCCAATGTGATAATATTTTGTGAAAGTTATTTTTAAAAAAATTGGATAGAAGGTAATTTTTCTGGCAGTAATAGTTAACATAATAATTATTAATGTTCTGTTTGCCGCTTGTAAGCAAAAGGTGAATTAATATATATCTGTAAAATACTGGTTAGAATGATAAATCAGAAGTAACTGGTAAGTTAGAATGCTGGTAAGTTTTCAGTACACTTCACAGAATCTCAGATAAGAAGTATTTTTAAAGAAAAAACTTTTAACTTAACAAACGTTTTCTAGCATGGACAGTTGAGATTAAATATGTTTTACAACTTTTATTAATTATTAGTGTTTTAACGTGTTTAGTTATTTGTAAAATTACTGAAATTCATTGTTAATGTAATTCTTAATGTTCAGATGTAAATAGCTTCACATTTCAACTACGATATTACCTCTTTTTTCTCTTTCTTTTTATTATTTTAACTGAATGTTTTCTGAGTTTGAATGGCAATATGCTTAATAGAACATGCTGTTTTGAAAATGTTATTTCAATTATGTAACTTTTGAATAGTCCATAACATTATAAAATTGTTGAAACTCTTTGTTAAGGGTGAAATGTTTTAATATACACGGTCCATGTACACATTTTAATGATAATTCATATCAAGTGTAATGCTACCTACTTCTTGAAAATGTTCCTGTTATTTTAATCGACTGTTTTCTGTGTTTGATGTTAATTTTTTTCTTTTACATTTTACTTCTTTGTATTCGTTTTGAAAACGTTATTAAAAGGTTCTTATTTGCTTATGATTACTTTTGTTATTTTAATAATAAGCTTAGAGAGAGAGAGAGTGAGAGGTGGAAATGTACTGTTATGTTTTATTATTCAGTTATTTCAGTTGAAATGACAGTTGTTTGCTAAATTTCCCTGTTGCGAAAAAAAGATTCTAACAAAGCACTAAAAAAAAAAAAAAAAAAAAAACCCAATAATAATAATAATAATAATAATAAAGTCGAAACACAACCCAAATTGTAGAGGATGATAATTAATAAGAAAATAATAATAAAATTAAGAATTAAGATGGATACAGGCATCACTAGATATTTCTAATTTAAGCTAAATTCAAAACTACCTTGATTAGATTTAATATACTTTTTATTTCATTTATTATTATTATTTTTATTATTATTATTATTACTGTTATTATTATTATTATTATTATTATTATTATTATTATTATTATTATTATTATTATTACTACTAATACCACTACTACTACTAGTACTACTACTATTATTATTATTATTAGAAGTAGTAAATTTAGAAGTAGGGTACACGCACTAACTAGACTACAGACCAGTTAGACTGAAATTCTGCGGTATGGAGTACATTCCATATAATAGAGATTACTTGCTTTAAATACACCAAAATACTTTCAGTTTACGACAGTTGCATGAATGCCATATTCTGAATCGGTGGAAAATACCAACGAAGACTGAAGTTGGTGTAGTGTAGCTTACCTGTTTCCGTAAGTGATTAAATTTATCTATTTTGTGTTGTTTTCTCTAATATTTAGAACAAAGAAGGACATAACAAACATGGGAGGAGAGTGAGCCATAATATTTCACTGCAATAGTTCTAAACAATTCTGCGTACTAAAAATAATATGACACATCGTCATGTACATATATCAGAAAGCAGAATTTGGGTGACGTCAATTTTTCAGATAGTAGGTGTGTACCGAGTGTGCAAAGGACTATCCCCGAAATGCAGATTTTTAGACGATTCGGAGCAAATATTTACCTATGTTTTCTTATTAAATTATTAATCGTCTGCCTAAAACGAGCATTAAAAAAACACAATTAAAAATTTCAATTGATTCCTTACAGAATGAAATTTTCCTCAAGTTCAACCGATCAGAATACATAGATCAATTTATTGTTTTCCTCCAAAATTAAATATATTTATTACACTAACATTTCAACCAGAATGTGACAAAATTTCATTAAATTCTATAATCCCGAAGGTTGGTTTTAAATTTGCAAACTGAGTTACTGTCGTCATGCCGAATGAAAATCAATGAAAACATCTGTTCATTCCGAAACAATTAAACCTAACATTTTCATAAAATTGTGTGGAACTTAATAAGAAGACAATAATACCATTTTAGATAATATATGTTGTTAGCTTACAGGCCATTATCTTCTTGTTTGCCATTTATTAACGATTTGCAAGAAGACACTTTTTTGCCGATCCACATTGTCTGTCTCAAATCTAAGTTACGTCATCTAAATGACGTCACTGAACGATGTCCTTATTTACAAAGCAACTGGTTGTTACTGTTCCATTTTTTATACACTATTGATCTGATTATTCTAAATTATATTCTGTCTAGCTGATACCTGAATATAATTACTTTGAAATTTTCATTTCATTATCTTGAAAACTAAAGGAAATACAGGACTTGATTGCCATTCTATCATTGCTAAAACTCAGAGATTATTTATTAATATATTTGAGCTACCTTGGTGTCATTTTGTTATTTGGCTAGTGCTCTTTGGGGATCTTTGTTTCACAAAACAAAACACGTACATATTTGCTTCTGTTTATATACATATATAATTTTATTTAATCTTTAAAAAATAAATTTGTAATTCTTTAATTATTTTACAGATAATGTTCTTTGAAGTCCTGTTGCTCTTTGTCTTGATTGGCAATAATTCTGTGAAAGGTATGAATAGCAATTAGATTCCACAGTCAATATGAGAAATTATGCTTAGGCAATGCAGAAAAATAAAAATGGTTTCTGAGAGAAGTTGATACATCTTCTAATTTCTAAGTATCATTTAGTATTTTCACAAACTGCAGATATATTAAATACACTTTCTGTGTATTAATATTACATTACAATACTTTATTTGCAAATCGCATGAATATATATATATATATACACAAACACACACACACATACATACATACAAACATGGCATACAGCTTGGCAATTAACAATATCAATCTGATTATATTATCTAATTATTTAATTAATTTTTTTTAATTTTGTTTATTATATCTTTTTTTCAAAAACATTTATGTTGCCTAAAATTATTGTTTATGCATTTCTTTGAAGTCTCACTTTTGTTCTAAAAAATATCCACTTTACAACATTGTTCCATAACGATTACATAACCAAACAAATGTGCATTAAATCTTCACTAAACATATAACAAAATTCAAATTTATTCTATTGTGCAATCATTGTTGAATTGTTTACAAACATTTGACAGTATTGAATTCCTCACATTTCTAATGTTACTTGGTCAGCAGGTAAAGACAATTTATAATTTTTGTTTTAATTACGTTTATTGCCACTGAAAACTGTAAATTATAAATATATATATATATTTTTTTTTCTTTTACGAGGTGCCGTATATGAATGCTAGCTCACAGTTCCAAATAGATAAAATAAAGTTCCTTTATTTGACCATCTCATATTACAGACGCTCATTATTAATTTTCAGTTCAGAATTACACCTGAAGACATAGTTTTGTTTTGACTCTTATAGAAAGTTAGATCATGTATGTAATGCATTTTTCCAGAACGGATTTGTCCATATCAGCGATTTTTCTGTATTGTAGGCTGATCCCGAAACTAATATTAGTGAACCATTACCAAAAAGAGATGCAATGTCTTGGTTCATTAAATACTTTAATCCACGATATCTGTAATGCTCCTAAACCGCCATTTTGATAATCCTCAATTAATCTAATTATTTGATGTAGGTTGAACGAGTTGTACGTTTTTCAGGTGGTATAACGAAGACATACATAGATTGTTCAACAGGAGCTTATACTGGAAAGACTTCAAAAATCATTTGCAGAGTGAAGGAAGATGTCCAAAATGGTATTCAAATGTTTCGTGGAAATCATGATCACGTAGTAACATGTAATGTTGATCACACTCTTTGTAGTCCAAGGGGAAAATTTAGTGGTTATAGTGCTACCATTGACCAAATTACAAGAGATGTCACACTTACAATAGAGTCATTCAATCCTGAAGTAGATGTTGGAAACTGGACATGCACTGATGGATCAAAACCTGGAG
Organism: Chrysomallon squamiferum; assembly: GCA_012295275.1. NCBI lineage: Eukaryota > Metazoa > Mollusca > Gastropoda > Neomphalida > Peltospiridae > Chrysomallon > Chrysomallon squamiferum. The sequence goes on along the minus strand of CM022672.1, from coordinate 35,103,269 downwards.
TTGGTGAAACTACATGTTACAAAGCTGAGTTAAGTATGTAAATATAAATATACCTAAATTATTTTCAATTTAAAAATAAGATCTTAAGCAAACTGAAATAAAATGTATTATAGTTTTATTGTACGTTTACATACATTTTGAACGTGTCAGAGAAATAGTTAAAGTAACGAAGACACTGACTTTTCAAAATGTAAATATTTCTCTCGTTTCCAATGGATGAGTACATTTCATATTTTAAGAAGCGTACACTCTTACGTATTTTGTGAACTAAGTAAATAATCAAACAATAAAAATCAGAACTCAATTGAATTTGACACACATATGGACTATTATTTACATATAATTGTATTTCCTCATGTATTGTTATTTTTTTAATTTTTTGTTTATCTTTCATTAAATGAACTATTATTACTAATAGGATGCTTGGCTCGATACACTCATTTGTAAGCGAAAACGCATCAAATAGTGAACTTTAACAGTTTACTACAACAATTCTTAGGAGGCTGTCTGCAGTTCTGTAAAAAGCCTTAGACAGATGATCAGTAGTTAGGTAATTTCTGTCTTCTTAATCAACGACCCATTGTTCTGTAATTACCAGGCGAAAAAATACCTTGACCATTCCAATGGTTTTAGTTTTAAAAGGCTAATTTCATTTAAATTAGTGGCCCTGGACTGTCAAATAACTTTGAGTAATAGAGGTTTGTGAATTTTCGAAGGTCATTGTTTCCAGTGTAAAAGCAGGAGCTTGTGAGGACAAGACGTTCACTTCAAGAGACAGAGGTTTTTGAAAGATAGACAATTGAAATTTCGAAACTGGATTGTGTATATGTATGTATGTATGTATGTATGTATGTATGTGTGTGTGTGTTTATAGCCAGATAGAGAGATAGATAGATTGATAAATGTATAGACAGATAGATAAATAGACAGATAAATATATAGAAATATAGATAGATTCATATGTAGATAGATAGACACATAGATAGATAGATAGCTTATATCAACTATTTTACGATTATCAAGGTTGCAGATGTGTTGTAGTTAAAGATTTGTGGAACAAATTATAGCTTGACTTCTGATTTATCTGAAATGACAAACTGCAACTCTATTCACAGACTGTCAGATTGAAATAAAATTTTCCGAATTACAAAAGTAATTTATTTGATTAGCTAACAAAAGTAACTTTTTTCTTCTTTTTAAATATCTATAAGTGTTAAATATTTCTTTCAACTTTAACTACCAATGACGAAAATAGGTTTATCCACAACAGCCACATATCTGGCAAACTTCATTTTTTTCAATTTCCACAGGTAACTGGTACAAAAAAACTATTTTGTCACAAAACGTCTTGCGGCTTGCGTCGCATCTATCGCATCTTCGAGAATCCTCGCGTTATCTCCAGTCATATTAGTTCAGAGTTGTGTGTGTTGTGTTCCCAATTCTGTCGACCAAGCAAACTACAGGACAATCATATTTTGAAGTGGTCCCGATTGAAAGCCAGAATTTAAAGATGTTTCCACGTGGATGCTCATCTTCATCTCACTATCTCGTTGAATTCTTATTGAAAAGCTTTGATGTGTCCACGTTATCTGTTCACGGAAAACGCTGATAACATATGAAAGGTGTGTGAAAAAATTCTCCATATTTTCTGAACCTATTGAATTCCAGTGTAGGAGAAGAGAGAGCCTATGTAAGTTCACTCAGCGTGCTGCTGATATAGATCTGTCAGAACGTTTAATGCAAGTAGTAGTGATCGGAGTAGAACTGGGCTTCTGCAGATATCCATGGATGGCCATCAGTCAAATGGTCATTTCATGTCAAACTAGAAAATTCACACACGCATCACTAAGATCTTCAGCTTCTCAAAACAGGTAGTTGTGGCCTGCACGTTATTTCTGGTGGTTTCCAGACTGAGCCAAGCAAACTGGTTGGAATGTTGATGATGCGCTTTCACGAGTTTACCTTCTATTTCTAGAGCGCCTGCCCAGAGGGAGGGTTTTGTCACAGTGAGTGGCTCTAGTCAATTTTTATTAGAATTTGTTGCCAATTTTTTCAAAGGTCTCGATCAAGTACTAATAACCAGTGACCAGGATTAGTGTAGGACAAAAAATGAAGTGACTCTTGGAACATTTGATAAACCAAAACGTGTTGAACTTTCTGATGCTGGTGTGATTTTTCCCAGCTTTGACGACTTTTAAAGAAATATTGTTAGAGAGCCAGAAAATAGTTCGGTTTAAGGAATTTCAGCATCAAGTTCTGTGTATCACAAAGTGGACACTTCGATGTATGAAACTAAGGGTCAGGACAAAATACTTGAGAAGCTCTGAATACTCGTTCTACGTCGCGTCCTTCTTGCATCTCATCGCCATGTGTCTGTTAAGGAAGGTTTTTCTGGCACGAAGCAAACATAGTCAAGCTAATGGTAACGAAAAGTATGTTTTGTTAGTTTTGCAAGCCTGACAAAGTTTTCTGATAAAGATTTTGATAAAGCAGAGTCAAAAGCTGTTGCTGCTAGTCATATTCTGATTCTGAAGTCAAATGCCTTGAAAGAAAGAAAAAAATCTAATGTATTCGGGATTTGGCGAAAATAATTGATGAAAAAACCCCCAAATAAAGCATTCATTTTACTTACATGAAAGTCAAAGTCAGTTTCCGTTTTAACTTATTTTCCTATTTACTGAAACGTGTCCTGAACTATGAAAATTAGATCCTTTTGGTTGATTTATTTAGTTATTTAAAGAAGAAGAATAAAAAGAGAAGAGAAATGAAAAACAAAACTAATCATTTTGAAAACAAATACTGAGGAATTTCTGTAATCAACATTCGTAAAATTTAACAAACTGATTCTTTTATCTATTCATGTACATTTTTATCTCTATTCAAAGTTCCTTTTATCTTTCTCATTTACACATTTTAAACCATAAATATAATTTTGTTCCTTTTTCTTATCAGCTTATGAAGATTACTGGAAAAATAATCTTTTCATTTTTGATGTGTGACTTCTTTATAAAGTAAAGCTGGTATTTGTTTCAAATGCACTTTAACTGAACAAACTAGAAAGCAGATAAAAGCAGTAATACTACTCAGTAAAATAACGCAAAAGGTGCTTTTACTTGTAAATTGTTTGGCTGATATATATTTTTCACTTTCTCTATCTTGCAGTTTTCGATTTTTTAATTTTTTTTTAACAAAACATCATACATTCAATACAGGTTAAATGTGGGAAGATCAAGTTATAGTTTACTCTTCTATATATACATATGTATGTATGTATGTATGTATGTATCTATATATGCATATACATACATACGTACGTATTATATTGATTTTTATATGATAATTTTATTTGTAACTAAACATCATACATTCCATATATATTAGGTAAAACCAGCGGAAGTGATTGCACATTTTCTTCAATGTTTTCTCTAATAATCACGTAAGTCATCTTGTAACTGGTCTCTTTTATTAGTGATTTTTTGTAATATTAATTTTATCAGCTTTCTTCTCAGTGTATCTTTCTCTATCTATCCATCTGTACCATGTCTAATATTTCATTAGGTATACCTGTGTGTTTCTGCGATTCTGTATGACTGTCTTCTTTCTTGGTATTTGTCTAAGAAGGTATGTATTATCTGTATGTACATATGTGCTTATATCAGTGTATATAATGCTATGGATCTACGTATTTTGTCTTTATCTCTTTATCATTTATATTTTTTGTGTCGATTTATGCTTCTGTATAAGCTTTATAATTCTTTCTTTACTATTTTTGTTTCATATTTTTAAAAATATTCTACAGGTTAATCAACACTTCTGCCATCACTGGTTTGCTGTAGATCAACACACCCCTCACATGGAGATACATGCTGAGATGTATCTATTACTGACACCAATCTAAATTATATTCTTATGACATTCTTTGGTTCTTTCTCAAACTCATAATAATAATTTCGTTTCCTTTGTTAGACTAATTGCATACCTCTTGTAATGAAATGTGGTTTGTGTATATCTTTCTATAATTTAATTATTCAGTAAATATTTATTTTATTTAGTATCAGATTCCAATGTGATAATATTTTGTGAAAGTTATTTTTACGATAATTAGAAAAAAAGTTAACGTAATAATGTTTAATGTTCTGTTTATCGTTTGTAAGCAAAAGGTGAATTAGTATATATCTGTAAAATACTGGTTAGAATGATAAATCAGAAGTAACTGGTAAGTTAGAATGCTGGCAGGTTTTTAGTACATTTCACAGCATCTCAGATAAGAAGTCTTTTTAAAGAAAAAACTTTATGTTTAGAAACGTTTTCTAGCATGGACAATTGAGATTAAATATGTTTTACAACTTTTATTAATTATTAGTGTTTTAACATGTTTAGTTATTTGTATAATTACTGAAATTCATTGTTAATTGAATTCTTAATGCTCCAGATTTAAATAGTTTCACATTTCAGCTACAATATTACCTCTTTTTTCTCTTTCTTTCTGTTATTTTAACTGAATCTTTTGTGAGTTTGAATAGTAATATGCTGAATGGTATATGCTGTTTTAAAAATGTTATTTCACTTATGTAACTTTTGAAATGTCCATAACATTATAAAATTGTTGAAACACTTTGTTAAGAGTGAAATGTTTCAATATACACGGTCCATGTACACATTTTAATGATAATTCATTTCAACTATAATGCTACCTACTTTTTAAAATTGTTACTGTTATTTTAATGCACTGTTTTTTGTGTTTGATCTAATTTTGTTTCGTTTACATTTTAATGCTTTGTATTCTTTTTGAAAACCTGATTAAAAGGTTCTTATTTGCTTATGCTTACTTTTGTTATTTAAAAAGTATGTTTAGAGAGAGAGAGAGAGAGAGAGAGAGAGAGAGAGAGAGAGAGAGAGAGAGAGAGAGAGAGAGAGAGAGAGAGAGAGAGAGATATGGAAATGTACTGCTATATTTTATTATTCAGTTATTTCAGTTGATATGATAGTTGTTGTTTGCTAATTTCCCAGTTACGAAAAAAATTATAAGAAAGCAGGAAAACAAATAGATTGTAAAAATAATGATAATAATAATAATAATAATAATAATAATAATAATAATAATAATAATAATGATAATAAAGTCGAAACAAAACTCAAATTGTAGAGGTGGATAATTAATAAGAAAATAATGATAAAATTAAGAAGTAAGATGGAGAGAACAATCTGTAGAATTTTCTAATTTAAACTAAATTCAAAATTGCCTTGATTTAGATTTAATGTACCTTTTATTTCATTTATTATTATTATTATTATTATTATTATTATTATTATTATTATTATGATTATTATTATTACTATTATTATTATTAATATAGCGCAAATAAATGATCTTACCAACTTTGGCTTCACATATCAATGCAAACATAATTTCTAGAGTTATAAACAAAAATGAATCGTCTTTAAATTTGGAAAACAATATTAATAAACAAACAGCAAAAAGCCTTTGATATTTATACATCTTCTCCTTGACAGAAAAGCACATACAGCTGTCTGTGATAAACAAGCAGCTGCATCAGTTTCTGATAATGCTATGTTGCATTGAGATATTTAATTGTCATTAAAACAAGTACACTGTAAGCTGTCTTGTTTTAATTTCATTGAACTAATTTACTATTTCACTTCACCTTACTTGACATTGTGATGTACACGACTAAAATGATTCTGCTTCAATTTCAGAAAAATAAATAAATAAATAAAACTATATATATGTATATTATTAACAAAATCATGTTTTGTAGTTCTGTTATCTCGCTATTCACTGTATAATTCGTAACAGTTTATAACATGTTTTAGTTTAAAGATACACAATTAACTGATCAAATAATAAGCAGGTTGATACTTAATATTTTGCAGATACTTTCTTAGAAAAATACGTGAATTCGGTAAAATAGTCAGTATCTGATCAATTCTCAAGTGAGTTACATTAAAACGTGACCAAGTAAACAGCTGTAGATTATTTGTTACATACATATATAGTGTGTGTCCTACTTTGCGAAGTTAGACGACAGGTATAGCGTTCCATTTATAAATACAGATTATTATAAATAGCGAAATGTTCAAGTTATATTTATTGAGAAACAAATGAAAACAAATCGGGTGAAACATAACAAATAAAGTGAAATAAATATAGAGGAAAAGATAGTCACTTTAACACAGTGACAGCGCTTTAGAAACATGACACAGTAACCTAGATAGATTGAGCTCGTGTACCCGGAAGAAACAAGTTTAGACACAGCATACACCATGGCGCTGTTGAAGTATTTACTTGTTTCTCTCGTGATTGTCAGATACAGCACAGGTATGTTTTGTTTATTTATTTATATAGTACAGTACTAAGACACAGTCTAAGGCCAGGATTTTATTAACACTACCAGATGTACAACCAACGTATAGGAGTCAAGACGGTAAAAACATTATACAGTATAGACTATCGTACTCGTTTAAATTAAGTGTAACACATGCTGCTTTCTGTAAAGACAAACGTTTTATTCGATGTTTCACGACTCGTGCTATAAGCTTTATTAGATGATTCATAAGAATCCACAAATACATGTCCTATCGTTAAGATCACAACAGGTAAAATTAGAGGAAATTTGGTACATTAATGTGAAGAACTTCTAATTTTCAATATTGATACATCTCCAAGACAGAAAAGCATATACCAATGTCTTTGATAAACCAGTAAGACATTAGCAGCTAGGATAAATAATACAGTGAGCGCACTGGGAAGAACTGATCTTGCTCTCTATAGCACCTCACCTCTTTATAAGTTCCTTTCTACTTTCACACGTTATGAAGAGAACACTTTTGAATTGCTGTAAATAGTGAAGAAATCAGTAATTTGTTCCTGCTACTACTATTACAACATCTAATAATAATAATAATAATAGTAGTAGTAGTAGTAGTAGTAGTTGCAATACTTATAAAAGTTAGAGGAAACGGAGGAGTAGCATTAAAAACTTGCTATTTCAATAACGCTAATCATTTTATTTCCACAGCTGTCATTTCTAAATACTATCATTCAAATTACCTCTACTCGTAGAACTATTACTAAGCTTCTACTCAAACTATTCCACTCATACTATTACTACTTCCACTTCTCATACCACTGCTGCCACTTCTGTTGCTTCTTCTCCTCCTATTGCTACAACAACGACAGCAACAAGAATTACTACTACTAATCATAGTGCTACCACTGCTTCTACTCCTACTAGTACTACTTATCTAGTGCCATTGCTACTGCTGCTACTACATTTAGTCTTACTGATAATATTACTTCCACTTACTACTTTTACTCGAACTGCTACTATTATTACTTTTGTTCGTACTTCTACTAATGTTACTATTTGTACTCGTACAACAACTACCACTACTTCTACACAGTGCTCCCACTATTACTTCTCAGACAGATATGTCTATTCTACTGTTAATACTAACACTACTCAAATTACCACTGCTACTAATACTATACTTCCTGAACTACTTTAACAACATTTACTCACATTGCTACTGTTGCTACTAATACTATACTTCCTGAACTACTTTAACAACATTTACTCACATTGCTACTGTTAATACTAATACTATACTTCCTGAACTACTTTAACAACATTTACTCACATTGTTACTGTTGCTACTAATACTATACTTCCTGAACTACTTTAACAACATTTACTCACATTGCTACTGTTAATACTAATACTATACTTCCTGTACTACTTTAACAATATTTACTCACATTGCTACTGTTGCTGCTAATTCTACTCATATTGGTTCTACTAGAACTACTACTGTTGCTGTTTGTCTTCATAGTATGGCTACTGCTGCTACTTCTACTCATGTATTGTCATACTACTTCTACACATACTACTACTGCTAGTATTATCGCTACTACAACTACCATTAATAATACTACTGTTACTACTACACATTTCATATTGCCATTACTGCTACCTCAGCTGGTACTATTCAGACTACTCTATCATTAATATCAATAATTTGAAAGTATTTACTAAGTTATTCTCTTCATAGATGCATCAGAATATTTTAATTTGAACTATTATACCTTTTTTTCAGGTTTATCTCTGCAGATGAATGGCTCATCTTATGGAGTTGTAGGAGAGAGATAAACTTTATCTTGTTCTGTGACACCTGTTGGTAGTATATCAGTTAATGTGCTTTTTCAAAGAAATATACGAGGCAGTTTCAGATCAGTGTGTGGAGTTAACTCAGCATGTGTAGAGAGGTTTCCTCTCACTGGTTACAACTGTGGATGTGACAGCAGCAGTGGAGAAACTCGAGTTTACAATTTGACAGTAGAAAGTCTGAAAGTTACAGATGACGCAAACTGGAGATGTCAACATGGAACGAGTTTAGGCAAAAACTTTATTCTGACTGTTTACTGTAAGTACTTTTGATAAAGTTAGTAAAGTATTCTTTAAATTAGTTTTGAGATTCTAAATCAGTAAGTTAAGAAACCTCCAGCCTGATACAGACACTACATATACATATATATGTGTGTGTGTGTGTGTGTGTGTGTGTGTGTGTGTGTGTGTGTGTTTGTATATAAACATGGTTCCGGCCGTCACTGAACTGGAGCAGGTAGCGTGGCTCATCTGTAAACAAAGTCTCTGCTCACTGTCCATTGCTCACGGTTCCACCTGATGTGACGTCAGCACCAATGAAGACGAGCCTTTCTGCGAAGGCCAAGCAGCTGTGGTCGGAGTACAGGACGCCGACATTTTAAACCTTGGTCTCGCAGACTCGTGTTGCTGTAGCAGCTCTGAGTGATGACGAAGACGCCGTGCGGTCACAAAACGCTGTCGCAACGCCGGCGCAATCAGGAAATAGTCTTCTTGTGCTGTTGTTGCTCCTGGTCTTCCGGAACGAGAGCGATTTCAGACAGAATTAGTCGTCCTGAACCTCTTCGAAAATCTTCTGATAACAGTTTGGCTTACATTTAGACGGTGAGCCACAGATCTTTGAGAGTGTCAGTCTTTTACACAGCCAATGCCCTTTCCCCTGTCTTATAAACTGAGTTGTCGTCGAACCGTCTTCAAATTTAAGGAGATGAAAGGAAAATGTTCATCTCTTTTATTGCTAAAATGGTCATGCATTGAACAGGATTCATACTAAACACCTCCAAGTGGTACACGTAGTGTCCCAGAGGGTGTATTTGGGCTGGTTGTCAGTTTAGTCCATGTTCTTGCTTCAAATTCATGAAAAGGAAATATGGGTTAAGTTTAAAAGTTCCTAAAGACAAGATAAATGATTGCGTGCACATTAATAATGTTATTTCTTTAGTCCAAATGACAATACAAAGGTTAAAATTCTCACCTTAACAAAATAGAAAAAAGAGATAGAGCTTGAGAGAGAGAGAGAGAGGGAGAGAGAGAGAGAGGGAGAGAGAGAGAGAGTTACCAAAATGACCGCAAAGTTCCTTTATAGATATATTTATTTATACAACAACACAGATCATATCCAAAGCGAAAATAGTATATATAAAACGTGTGTGCGATTTATGAACTTTGATTATTAAAATACATAAAGTCATTATTTAAAACTTACTACATTTTCAGCTCCAGTTACAACAGTTACTCTGGAGGTTTCAGGATCTACTCCAGGTTCTGTTGTTGTTGTGGAAGGAAGATCAGTTGAGTTCACCTGTTTTATACAAGGAGCAAAACCTGCACCCACAACATCTCAGGTGTCGTGGTACAGACAAGACAAGTCAGGTAGTAACTTCGCTTTACCTGGATCACCTGCTACACCTACTACACGTGACTGAAATACCTCCGTGAACTACAGCTACACTGCTGACAGACGTCATCATGGTGACAGTGTTTTCTGTGCTGCTATAAACAGTCTGATGGAGAAGAGAGGAGATTCAGATGTGACATCCACAAACAAAATACAGCTTAATGTACAGTGTAAGACCTACTTCATGTCACTGAAAAACACATAATACTAACTCATAGTTAATAATGTTATGTTTGTGATATTTTTTCATGAGACTTCAAATATTCAATAGCATATTTTATTATAGTGCTTAAAACATGTGTTGTTGTATATATTTTTATATTAATTTAATTATAATATTATCTAATCAATGTTTGGTAAAGCCACATCACTGAGTAAAAACAGATCTGTATATATATGAAAATACTTGTTTTCGTCAAATAACTTTTGATCTGTCTCACAATAGCCTGCAAAAAAGAAAAGTAATAAGAAAAAAAGGCATCTGTTTATGTAAAACTGAGTAATATAACACATTCTTACAAACATACTTTTCTGTTACAGATCCGCCACCGAAGCCACCTGTAATATCAGTATACGAGACAGGAAATGCTGTGTATGAAGGTGACACACTAAACCTGTCATGTGTTGTCACTGGAGGAAATCCTTTGGTGACATCAGCAACGTTGTCTTGTTTTGGAGGTCACACTAAGACATCATCACAGATTATTGGCAACACTGTCGTAGTAGATTTGAATTTTGTGATTACTAGAAATGTTAACACGAAGACTTATCAGTGCAGTGCTCAGCACAAGACAGGCAGATACAGCGACACTGACACCAAAACTCTCACTGTGTACTGTAAGTGTTCTTACATTGTTCACTGTGAAGTGTAAGTGTGCTTTTTACATTGTTCACTGTGTACTGTAAGTGTTCTTATTACATTGTTCACTATCTACTGTAAGTGTTCTTATTACATTGTTCACTGTGTACTGTAAGTGTTCTTATTACATTGTTCACTGTGTACTGTAAGTGTTCTTATTACATTGTTCACTGTGTACTGTAAGTGTTCTTATAACATTGTTCACTGTGTAGTGTAAGTGTTCTTATTACATTGTTCACTGTGTACTGTAAGTGTTATTTTTACATTGTTCACTGTGTAGTGTAAGTGTTCTTATTATATTGTTCACTGTGTACTGTAAGTGGTCTTATTACACTGTTCACTGTGTAGTGTAAGTGTTCTTATTATATTGTTCACTGTGTAGTGTAAGTGGTCTTATTACATTGTTCACTGTGTAGTGTAAGTGTTCTTATTACATTGTTCACTGTGTGATGTAAGTGCTCTTATTATATTGTTCACTGTGTACTGTAAGTGGTCTTATTATATTGTTCACTGTATACTGTAAGTTTCCACATTGTCATTTTTTACGTTTCTTCACTATTTGTTACTGTTATTTTTAAACTGTTAAACGTACATGTTTCATTATCTACATTTTTGTCACACTATATTTACTTGTCTTATTTATCACTGTCTTGTTCATTGAACTATTGAAATCTGTTCATAGATCCACCATCAGTCCCAAGTTTAACTGCAAGTTCAAGCTTTCCCTGGTTAGAAAAAGAGAACAGAAATCTGACGTGCTCTGTGACAGAGAAAGGAAATCCTCCAGCTGACTTCGTCTGGTATAAAAATGGAGTCAAACAATCTGGACAAAACAAATCTGTCTGGCAGTTCAGAAACCTGACTTACAAAGACAACAAACAAACATTCAGGTGTGAGGCTGAAAATAACTTTACACTACACAAAAATGAAGTGAATTTTTCACCTGATACAACACTCAATGTTTTCTGTGAGTAGTGAACATAGTTCTTTGTTATTTTTTTTTTTTTAGTTCCGTGATTTATTGAAACTTGTGACAGTGTGATTAAGAAAACAGTAACTGATATATTAATGATTATATCATAATTGACTAAGTTAGTGAATAAATGAGTATCTGTTTCTGTTATTAACTGTATACTAAAATAAGAATTAAATTTGTATTGAGAAAATGAAGTTTTATATGGAAAAAATGTAAGTGGATTGAAAAACAATAACTCTAATGTTTGTCACCATAAAAAAGTATAATTATAAATCATTTAATTATTATTTAGAAGACTTCGTTGTTTGCTTAACATAAATATATTCTACTGGAAACCAAAGTAAAAAGTAAAAACAAGTAAATAATGATTTAATTTCTTGCAGACAGTCCACGAGTAACTGTTGATAAATCTGGACCAATCACAAAGCGAGAAGGACAAAACCTGGAGAAGATAGACTGTACTGCAGACAGCAATCCTCCAAACTCTACAATTACTTGGACATCAGATTCAGATACACCATGGAAGGGTGGTCTCCCTTTAGAGATAGCAGCACTTGACAGAGGGCAGCACGGTACATATACGTGTAAAGCAACAGGAACCTCAGCACTGGGAACACTGACAGGAACCTCACAAATTGAAATTATAGTGAACTGTAAGTTATTTTTTCTTAGTTTTGGACTTTTTTCAGTTATTTTACATTATTGCACATTAAATTCAAATTAGATTCTCAAATCACAAAATGATATTGTAGTAAAATGTATAAAGTATTTTCTTGTTATGGTTAATAATAATAGTAGTGTTTACTTCGAATTCTGAATGAAATGATTTTTTTTAAAGTTTAAAATGTTTTGTAATGTTAAACAGATGCTCCTGATGTAGAAGTGACAAGTCAGACAACAAGTGAAGGACACAAACTGACTGTCACATGTGAGGCTTTTGGTCGACCAGACACTTACACATTTCACGGTTTTCAACAGAGCTGGAGAGACCAGTTTGTGAGAAGGGTGGAAGGTACTAAAGAAGAAAGAAACAAATATGTTTGGACAGTGCAGTCTGCTAGTTACAAAGATTCTGGTACATATCAGTGTCTGGTAGACAATACAGTCACAGATACAAACAACACATTGATTCAAAGCAACACAATTTTAATAGTTGTCAAAGGTGAGTTATTTTATTGTGTATTCTTTAAAGTATGTTAACAGTTAAAACAGCATAGAAATCAGTATCATATCAGTTTAATTGTAACAGACACTTTTTATATAGAAAAAAATACCATCATTCAAATTCATTTTCTTTCATTGAAATAATTAACTTTCTTCATCAGATTGTTTGATGACTTCAAGAAACAAAACTTACATTTCTGACTTACTCACATAGAAAGTGACATCATTGTTCGGAGTGACCAAAATGTTTTAATGTATGTAGTTTTGCACAGGAAAACACATACCATTGTCTTTGATGCCCAGACGTATTTGGAACTAGAAGTAATTGTTAATCAGAACTGGTTACTTTGACTATAGATGCTGCAGTACATCTATTAGAAATAAGAAATTAGAAGTAGAGAAAGATTCATTTACATCATGTTATAATAACTTTGATGTTAACGGTGTTGATGATGTCCTCAGGAAAACCAGTGATCACATTGGAGAGCAAGAGAGATGAATGTATTGTCGAAGAAATGAGCAGACAAGTCACGTTGTACAAAACAGTGTTTTCTCAGTGTAATAAGAAGGTCACACAAGTGGACGAAGAACAGCGATAGCATTAATGATACCAGAATTAAAACTGAAATGAATAAAACACAAATAACTCTGAGTTTGTTTGAAAATGTCGTTGTTCATGATGACGGCTACAACTTTACACTGGACATCAACATGTTTGAAGAGTCAGACACTGGACAGTACAGACTTGAAGTGTGTAATAATTTCACTTGTGACATTTTCTCAACTAATCTGACAGAAGCAGGTTTGTACTCTTTTGATTTCTGATGATTGTGTTGAAGTATGTTTCATTATGATTGTTATTACTATTTCTGTATATCACCTCACATATCTTTGGATGTGGTCAGAGCTGAAGTCAAATCCTTAAACCTCTGGGTGTTTTATGTGACAAACTTTATGGGAACATTTATATCTAAATCACTTTTAATCCGAGAAGAGAAAAGATGTTCATTTCAGGTAAGTGACAGTGTTGCCAGCCGCCAAATGTGTTAAACATAGATGAACACTGCATTGTCACTGTCAGATGTCTTTACAATAAACACGACCAGTAAAAATACAGGCGATAATATATTTAATATGAGAACATTTATTGAAACCAACAACAAAAACAACCCATTTTGTTACATTTATATTTGTTTGGGCAAAATGTGTAAGAATGAAATATATATATATATGTTTTATAATATTGATACAAAATAATATTTAATACATAACTTAATGTGGAAATAATTGTAATAGCAAAATTGAAGAATCAACAAACAGTAAATCTGAAATAGGGATTAAAGTAAGATTTGTAAATAAGTTAATTTTCTTTGATCGAAAAAACCATGAGCATGATGAAAAGGATGGAATATGTTATTAATTCTGTAAAATATTTAATAAAAAGTTGTCTTTAGTTTCAATATTTGTACATAACAAGAAAAAAGTAGAAACAGAAATCAGTCAATTTTTCGTACATAATTTTTATTTTTTATCTTAGGACCACCTTACATGCCAAGGTCGTTCTCAGCATTTGGTTCTACAACTGACACTGTATTTCTAAAGTGGACAGCAGATTTTGCTGGAGGTCAATACACTCAGAGATTTTTAGTGGAATACAGAGACACAGAAACAAAGTCTGACTGGATACAACAGTGGTACAATGAACATGCTGAAAGAGATGAAGTTGTTTTTGTGAACATCACAGGATTAAACTCAGGACATACGTATGTCTTCAGAGTTTTAGCAGTCCATTTACATCTGAAATAACCATAGAGACTAAAGGTAGCATCTTCTAATCATTTCAGTTGAATATATTTTATTTAAACAGAAATGCACTGGTTTTTTATTCTTGTTTTGTCTCACCATAACATTATAGACCAAAGATTACTGTACAGGAGTTTCTGCATTGTTATTGTTTAAATTAAAAGTATTTGAAAAATAATAATACAAATTAAGAAAATGAAACATAACTTCATTTTATAAGAAAGATCAAGGCTGCGTATTTTGATATCTAAGCACTTGTATGTGTGTCTGTGTATAAAAATGAAGTATCGTTGCTTTAGTACGTCAGATTTTAATATTGGGTACAATTTAAATTTTGCAAACAACTTTTATGTTGAACAACAATTCATCACTGATAAATAGTGTTGTAATTTTGCAAATTTGGAGTGAACAGTTACTAATGTGTTTCTGGTACTGATTACAAATCAAAGTAAATATTCTGCTACCACACAGGCTGGTTTTGTTATTTAGAATCAAATGATCTTGGTATTCACTTTCTTAGAAGCAGGAACAAACATTCTTTGTAAAAAGTGTAAAAAAACATTAACGTCTCATACCAATTCATCTAACTCTGAATTATAGCCTCTTCTTAAACATGATTTTGAAAACAAAATTAGGTTATATAATAAATTATAAATATGTTCTAAATCCAGGATCATCATTTTTTTTTTTTTTTTTTTTTTTTATTTTTTTTTTTTTGAATTATATGAATTTCTATTAAACAATTTATTATTTCCTTCTATTAGTAAAAACGTCTTCTAGTGCAAATACTGGAGTTATTATTGGAGGAGTTGCTGGCAGCGTTCTTCCATTAATAGTGATTACAGTGATTGTGACAGTGATTGTGATACATCGGAGAAAGCTGCACAATAAACATGGTGATTCATTATTCATGTATTGTTTTGTTCCTCTTGTAACTGTGAAATAGTCTATACCACATAATAATTAAAATGTTAGCTAATGTTCGTAAATTATCTTTCTTTTTTTCTTTTTCTTTTTTTTCTCTCATGCTTTCTCACGCTGAAATCTGTAATAAACACATGGAAGACAATGTTGTCGTCTTCTATCAGTACTGAAGTATCTGTCTCTGTTTTATTCCAAGAGGAAACACATTTCTCTTAGAAGAAAGATAATTACCTAATTACCAATTACACCTATTTTTATGATTTAAGAACAAACACCATCATATATCACTAGTATATTCTGAAAATAACATTGCTAAAACCATATATATGTTGTTGTTGTGTTGTTTTCTTCTCATTTTTTGTTGTTTTACTTTATTTTTATTTAATTATTTATTTATTTTTAATATTTATCTTTCAGTAAACAATTCAAGAAATGGGCAGTAAGTTTTAAAATCCAACAAAAGAACAACAATAATATACATTTTGTTGTGTATATTCACATGGCATTAAATATAAAAACATATATTCATACAGATTAACACATACACACACACATACACACACACACACACACTCCATTAATTCTGAAAATGAAACTAAATATTTATCTTTTTTCAAATATTTTATTTTAACAGTCGTATTCTTAATTGCTTTTTATTAACCAATAAAGTTTATCTGTTCAATGTGGGCAAATAAACAGAGATGTTACAAACATGTCACCACAGCCTGTCACTGGTAAGTTTGTTTTTGTTTTTGTTTTGTTTATCTTCAAATATGCAGGTTGAGTTCATTACAATTTTAATTTATCGTCTTCCTCAATTTTTAATTTTATTTAGATATTTATTATCTTTAAGATTTCTAATACACATATTTAACGAAGTGTTTAATTATTTTGTCCACAGACAGAGAAAGTGAGACAGCATCTCCTGATTCTAACACATATGAAAAACTAAAAGAAAGAAGAGATTCCCAAAAATACTCCACTCTTCAGCTTTATGAAACATTACGAGAAACAGGTTTATATTTATCCTACCACTGATTATGTAACTTCAATATTCTTGTCTCACAGAAATTATTAAAAATGTTTAGTATGACAAAAGTACATGAAACAAGCAGGTTTTGAATTCAGATTTTTTAAATTGCATCAAGCTACTTACAGCTGAATTGTCATGTAATAAAGAAGAGAGGAAAATAATGACAATAAATATTTTCGAATTTAATAGAATGAATCAAAATGTAATCAGACATACAAATTTTGGAACAAGAATAATGGAATAGATTGAAATTTTAGAGACGTATATTATCTAATCAGAAACAGATTGCAGATGGATTTTTTCTGATGTTGCTAATTAGGACACAATTACTTGTATATGGCAATCTTAACCGTAATAGGTGTTACTGGCAACATTCCTTCTCAAGGAATATTTTTAGAGATAACCATTTCATCAAGATTAACCATTTGGTTCCTGATTTTTGGTTATGTGATAGATTAAAGTGTTTCATTCTGCCCTTATTTCGGATGTCTAGACATGGAATATGATGTAAAAGTTATTTATCGTTTAATTGTAACATTTTTTTTCAAATATTCATTAATTTTTTACTTCTTTGTTGTTGTTGTTTTCTTTCATTTTTTTTTTTTTTTTTCTTTTTTTTTCTAACATTTTTATTAGCACTAATATAAATTTATATATGCTTTACTGAAATATTTGTGAAGTGTCTTTTGTCAATGTTTACAGATAAAGAACATGGATCTGACAAGCCTGATTTTATTTATGAAGGACTTCAAGAGAGAAGAGACGTTTCACAATACCAAACACTTCAACTGTATGAAAACTTAAAGACAACTGGTAAATGAAAGAGTATATAATTAAGTTCTGTTATTAGGTTACTTTATACCTTTTATTCAAACTATCATATAGAAATATATGTAGAGCTGAAATATATAAATATATATATATTAATGTAACTTTTTAAAAAAGATTTACAAAAATACAAACCCTATGTGTAACAAGAGATAATTATTTAAAATGTTTAATTTTAAAATGTATTAAAAATGATCACAAAGTTAATTCATATATATAGCTTAATATATATGTATAATAGAATTATTTTTTTATGTTTTTTATATCCAAACTACACCAACATAGGAAACATGGCTGTGTGATTTTATTTAATTTCAAATGCGTTTTTAGAAGAATTCTTTCGAGTTCTTAATATATTTATTGTTCAGATTCTTATTTCTCAAAATGACCACTGTCATTATCATATAACTAAGTATAACTAAGTATCAGATATGCTTATTGAACTTGAGAACTGTATCACCATTTGTATATGCGACCGTGTCAGTATGCAATATCATGTTTATGGTGTTTAGAAGACTATGACAGGGATTAGTAAATTTTAAATTGTGACAATAAAATATATCCAGTAGATAAATAAACATCAACAAAAATGCTGTTTGAGTTACTTTTTTATATCAGAACATATTTTGTAATAATATAAATAAACGCAACCAAATCATTTACGATTTCGTGGAAACTTCAATTAAAATAACTAAAGATGGAATCGGTCACGGAAGAATCACGTTATTAGGTCAATGCAAATTTACGGTGTCAATGCGTATCGAAGCGAGGTCAAAGTTTCAAGTTCTCTCGCATCACCTCAGGGTTCATGAAAAGGAACCACAGTGTTGTGCAAGCCCTGTTAATGACACAGATTACACTGTCTAACGACAGAATCAAAACTAAACCAAAAAATTTTTTTAAAATAGAAGAAGAAAAAGGATGAAACGGATCTTACCACATCTGGCTGCCAAATGCTTGTTTAAGGGAGATCAAAGTTTCAAGTTGTCTTCCGTGACGTCCGTGTCCCTCAAACTGACCCCTGCAGTCTCCCGCTTGTCTCTTCTTCGAGAACCAGAACCTCGACTCAACCCCAACACGTCGCGCAATCAAAGAAAAAGCGAAGCCACATTTAAATTGTGTTAATTTGTGAAACAAAACTCGCCATATCTTGGCTCTTAACGCAGCTTTTATAAGCTTGTCATCCTCTAAAAGGCTATTACGGATGTTTCTATATGTCGGCTGTTAAGAGCAGTTTATTTACTGATTATAATTATTAATACACGTTTTTTAATATTTGTCGTTATTTTATTTACTTTTCTCTGTATAGAGGCTAGATAACGTTTTAAAAAAATCTGGTTTATTTCAGTTTATATTTATTTATTTATTTATTTATTTATTTATTTATTTATTTACTTATTTCCTTACTTATTTATTTATTTATGAAATATGTCTCTAAGAAACACAGATTCTATTTCTTTATAGTTAAAATGCACTAAATCTTATTCAGATCATTTACATTGTGCTACTGTAAATATTTTCTAAATCTGGGTATTAAAACATCAATCTATATCTAAATTTGCTTCATACAGTCCACTGCCACACTGAAACAGGTTCTCAGAAAAAATTCCTCAAAAGGCACTTTGAAAATCATATCCAAAGTGAAATTCTGGTTTTTGTCAACGGTTTCTTAACTCTCCAGTGCTTTGAATCCCACTGTTAGTAGGAAAGGTTATTCAACAAATCATCTTTGTTATTAGTATCGCTTTTCTTAACATTAACATAGTAAATCGTTGGTGAACTTGTTTTTCGTAGAAATACGCAATTTCACATGCCTGTCAAAAAGCAACTTTCACTCAGAGTCAAAAAGCAACTGATCGAGAACCTCCTGCTTTCAGTGTGAAAGTTCTTCTAGGTGAATAAAGTTATCATTCTTTTCATAGGATACGAGTGACATTGTGATTTAGGTAATTAAATCGAGATGAAATGATATAACGGTTTCCACTTTGGTTAATAAATCATCCAAATGTTTTAAGCACACTACTTCTCGGCAAAACAGTCGCCACATACAGCGTGAAGAAGACCTTCAGAACTATGTCTGCGGAGTTCAAGTACCGCCACGTGACTTCAGTTTCTCAATATCGTGTTCTAAAATTAGGCTACTCATCAGTGATTGTTTATTCACTAATATTTACCTCTAAAATTTGATTATTATTATTATTATTATTATTACTATTTTTATTTTTATTATTATTATTATGTTTTTATTTTGTGTGTGTGCTCGTGGCAATTCTTTGGAAATAAATAATGGAAATTATAATGGAATATGTGTTGTTAATTAGCGACAGCGGGAAAAACTAATCTTGTTTTATATATCATGGACAAAAGGGCAGAAAGCTACAAATCTGCAACGTCATTCAACTGATTTCCAACACTCAGACACTAATTAAGAAAAAAAAAACAAAAATAAACAACAAAAAATACACCAAAAAAAAACAAATACCAGTTTCATATTCAAATTTAGAAATATGGCACACGCACTAACTAGACTACAGACCAGTTATTCTGAAATTGTGCGGTGTGAAATACAGTCCACATACTACAGAGTACTTACTTTAAACAGACCAAAAAGCTTGCAGTTTACGATACTTGCATGGATGCCATATTCTGAATCGGTGGAAAATACCAACGAAGACGGAAGCTGGTGTAGTGTAGCTTACCTCTTTCCGTAAGTTATTAAATTTATCTATTTTGTGTGCTTTTCTCTAATATTTAGAACAAAGAAGTACATATCAAACATGCAAGGAGCGTGAGCATAATATTTCACTGCAATAGTTCTAAATAATTATGCGTACTAAAAATAATAGGACACATAGTCATGTACATTTTTCAGAAAGCAGAAATCGGGTGACGTCAATTTTTCAGATAGTAGTTGTGTACCGAGTGTGCAAAGGACTATCCCCGAAATGCAGATTTTTAGTCGATTCGGCGCAAATATTTACCGATGTTTTCTTTTTAAGATGTAAAACGATTGCGCAAAACGAGAATTTAAAAAAATAATAATAATAAAATAAAAAATCAAGAGATTCCTTCCACGATGAAATTTTGGTCAAGTTCAACCGATCAGAATACATAGATCACTTTATTCTTTTCCTCCGAAATTAAATTTATTTATTACTGTAACATTTAAACCAGAGTGTGACAAAATTTCAATCAATTCTATAATAGCGAAGGTTGGTTTTAAATTTGCAAACTGAGTTACTGTCGTCATGCCGAATGAAACTTAATGAAAACATCTGTTCGTTCCGAAACAATTAAACCTAACATTTTCATAAAATTTTGTAGACCTTATAAGAAGACAATAATAACATTTTAGATAATATATGTTGTGAGCTTACAGGCCATTATCTTCTTACTTGCCATTCATTAACGATTTGCTAGAAGACACTTTTTTGCCGACCCACATTGTCTTCTCAAATCTAAGTGACGTCATCTAAATGACGTCACTGAACGATGTCCTTATTTACAAAGCAACTGGTTGTTACTGTTGCATTTTTTATGGACTACTCATCTGATTATTCTGAATTATATTCTATCTAGTTGGTACCTGAATATAATTACTCAGAAATTTTCATTTCATTATCTTGAAAAGTAAAGGAAATACAGGACTTGATTGCCATTCTATCATTGCTGAACCTCAGAGATTATTTATTAATATATTTTAGCTACCTTGGTGTCATTTTGTTATTTGTTTAATGTTCTTTACAGTGGAACAGGTTAATATGTTGGGGTTCTTTCACGTGATGTTCATTATGAGTTTACAACTAAGACACAAAGGTTTCCCAATTAAGGTCAATGCAGCTGACCTGTTTTTATTTATTTTTGTATTGTCTTACAAGTTATATTCAAATAACTGAATCTGTAAATGAAAACATACTGAAGAATAAAATGATAAATCCTTAGCAGTATTTTTGTTTTGTTTCTTCTTATTTTGTTTTTACGTCTTATTGCTTTTACGATGACATAGTATATAAACCTAATGAAGTCAAATGCATAAACACCCGAACAACTGGCAAGTGACTGCAGAAAACCTTATTTTGATCCATTTAATATACATTTTATATAATTTTATGTTTGAGTAGTAAGGCTTCATTTGAAATTTCAGTTTAAGAGCATTGTTCTTTAGCATTTATTTTCAGTTTGTTTACTTTTATTCTTAACTCTGTGAGATGTCTATCTGTCAGTTCTCATTGTATACTGTTCCAACTAATTTTTAGTCGAGTAATACAATTATATTGTTGTTATTTACACTTTTCTGTCCACCAAAATGATTAAATCTTTCGTAGTAAATCTGCAACATTATCCTTTTATTTTAAGATGTCATGCGAAGAAAACAATGTATGCTATTAAATTAGTCTAAATTAGTGAAACTTGTGAAAGGTCACTACAACCGACATGGCGGACACCACTGATATTACCAACACGCAGGTGATTGCTGAAATCACTGTCACAGTCACAACGCAAACCAACACCAGTAGTCTCTGCTGTTTAAGAATATTTTTTTCACAAAACAAAACACGTACATATTTGCTTGTGTTTGTATAGATATATAATTTTATTTAATCTTTCAAAAATAAATTTGTAATTCTTTAATTATTTTACAGATAATGATCTTTGAAGTGGTGTTGCTCTTTGTCTTGATTGGCAATAATTCTGTGAAAGGTATGAATAGCAATTAGATTCCACAGTCAATATCAGAAATTATGCTTATGCAATGCAGAAAAATAAAAATGGTTTGTGAGATAAGTTGATACATCTTCTAATTTCTAAGTATCTTTTAGTATTTTGACAAACTGCAGATATATTAAATACGGTTTCTGTGTATTAATATTACATATTAGTACTTTTTTGCAAATGGCATGAATATGTATATATATGCAGATGTACGTATGTATGTATGGATGTATTATTATGGATGTTCTGACCAGTTTGGAATTTTTATTTTTATTTGTACAGCTTGGTAATTAACAATATCAATCTGATTATATTATTTATTTATTTATTTTTTCATATTTGTTTTAAAAAACATTTAAATTCCCTAAAATTATTGTTTATGCATTTCTTTGAAGTCTCACTTTTGTTCTAAAAAATATCCACTCTACAACATTGTTCTATAACGATTTTCGATAAGAAAACAATTGTGCATTCAATCTTCACTACACATATAACAAAATTCACATTCATCTGAATCTTTTATACCATATAATAACACTTTTTATGCTGTTAAGATAATAACCAGAGATTTTACTGAAAATGTCTAAGATATGTGTCTATCATTACCTACATACTTTTCTACCATTTGTTTTGAAATAAATTCTATTATACAATCATTGTTGAATTGTTTACAAACATTTAACAGTAAGGAATTCCTGACATTTCTAATGTTACTTGGTCAGCAGGTAAAGACAATTTATAATTTTTGTTTTAAGTGCCTTTATAAAGCCACTGAAAACTGTAAATTATAAATATATATATATTTTTCAAAAAATGCCGTATATGAATGCCAGCTGACAGTTCTAAATAGATATCTTAAAAATAAAGGTCCTTTATTTGACCATCTCATAATAAAGACGCTCATTATTAATTTTCAGTTGAGAATTAAACGAGTAGGCTTAGTTTTGTCTTGACCCTTATAGAAAGTTAGATCATGTACGTAATCCATTTTTCCAGAAGGGATTTGTCCATATCAGCGATTTTTCTTTATTGCAGGCTGACCCCGAGACTAATATTAGTGAACAATTAGCAAAAAGAGACGCAATGTCTTGGTTCATTAAATACTTTTAATCCACGATATCTGTAATGCTCCTGACCCGCCATTTTGATAATCCTCAATTAATCTAATTATTTGATGTAGGTTGAACGAGTTGTACGTTTTTCAGGTGGTATAACGAAGACATACATAGATTGTTCAACAGGAGCTTATACTGGAAAGAATTCAAAAATCATTTGCAGAGTGAAGGAAGCTGTCCAAAATGGTATTCAAATGTTTCGTGGAAATGATGATCAGATAGTATCATGTAATAAAATTCACACTCTTTGTATTCCAAATGGAGAATTTAGTGGTTATAGTGCTACCATTGACAAAACTACAAGAGATGTCACACTTACAGTAGAGTCATTCAATCCTGAAGTAGATGTTGGAACCTGGAAATGCACTGATGGACCAAGACCTGGAGTTGGTGAAACTACATGCTACAAAGCTGAGTTAAGTATGTAAATATAGATATTCCTAAATTATTTTCAGTTGAAAAATAAGATCTTAAGGAAACTGAAATAAAATGTATTAAAGTTTTATTGTACATTTACATACATTTTGAAGGTGTCAGAGAAATAGTTAAAGTAACATAGACATTGACTTTTGAAAATGTAAATATTTCTCGCGTTTAGAGTGGATGAGTACATTTCATATTTTAAGAAGCGTACACTCTTACGTATTTTGTGAACTAAGTCAATAATCAAACAATAAAAATCAGAACTCAAATGAATTTGACATACATATGCACTATTATTTACATATAATTATATTTGGTCATGTGTTGTTATTTTTTATTTTTTGTTATTTTGTTTTTTTTCATTAAATGACCTATTATTACAAATAGAATACTTGGCTCGATACACTCATTTGTAAGCAAAAACGCACCAAACAGTGAACTTTAACAGTTTACTACAACATTTCTTTGGAGGCTGTCTGCAGTTATGTAAAAAGCCTTAGACAGATGATCAGTAGTTAGTTAATTTCAGTCTTCTTAATCAACGACTCATTTTTCTGTAATTACCAGGCGAAACAATATCTTGACTATTCCAATGCTTTGAGTTTTCAAAGGCTAATTTCATTTAAATTAGTGGTCTTGGTCTGTCAGACAACTTTGAGTAATAGAGTTTTTCGAATTGTTAACATCTGCATTTTCGAATGTCAGAGTTACCAGTATATAAAGAGGAGCTTGTGGGTACAAGACGATCACTTCAAGAGACAGAGGTTTTTGAAAGGTAGACAATTGAAATTTCAAGACTGGATTGTGTATATGTATGTATGTACGTATGTATGTGTTTATAGCCAGACAGACAGATAGATAGATTGATAAATATATAGATAGAGAGATAAATGTATATATAGAAAGATAGACACATAGATAGACAGATACCTTATATCAATTATTTTACGATTATCAAGGTTGCAGATGTGTTGTAATTTAAGATTTGTGAAACAAATTATAGCTTGACTTCTGATTTATCTGAAATCACAAACTGCAACTCTATTCACAGACTCTCAGAGTGAAATAAAATTTTCCGAATTACAAAAGTAATTTATGTGATTAGCTATCCACGGACACTTTTTTCTTCTTTTTAAATATCTAAAAGTGTTAAACATATCTTTCAACACTGACTACCAATGACGAAAATAGGTTTATCTACAACAGCCACATATCTTGCAAACTTCAATTTTTTCAATTTCCACACAAAAGTAACTCGTACAAAAAAACAAAACTATTTTGTCAGAAAACATCTTGCGCCTTGCGTCCCAGTTGCATTTTTTTCTAACCCGTTCTTGAGAACATGACTTATTTTATCGCATCTTCGAGAATCCTCGCTTTATCTTCAATCATATTAGTTCAGAGTGGATGTGTGTTCTGTTCCCAATTGTGTCGACCAAGGAAACTACAGGAAAATGATATTTTGAAGTGGTCTCGACTGAAAGCCAGAATTTAAAGATGTTTCCACGTGGATGCTCATCTTCTGCTCACTATCTCGTTGAAATCTTATTGAAAAGCTTTGATGTGTCCACGTTATCTGTTCACGGAGAACGCTAATAACATCTCAAAGTTGTGTGAAACATGCTCCATATTTTCTGAACCTATTGAATTCCAGTGTAGGAGAAGAGAGAGCCTATGTAAGTTCACTCAGCGTGGTGCTGATATAGATCTGTCAGAAAGTTTAATGCAAGTATTAGTGATCTGAGTAGAACTGGGCTTCTGCAGATATCCATGGATGGCCCATCAGTCAAGTGGTCATTTCATGTCAAACTAGAAAATTCACACACGCATCAGTATGATCTTCGACTTCTCAAAATAGATAGCTCTGGCCTGCATGTTATTTCTGGTGGTTTCCAGACTGAGCCAAGCAAACTGGTTGGAATGTTGATGATGTCGTTTCACGAGTTTACCTTCTATTTCTAGAGCGCCTGCCCAGAGGGAGGCTTTTGTTACTGTGACTGGCTGTAGTGATTTTTCTTAGCATTTGTTGCCAATTTTTTCAAAGGTCTCGAGACATGGCTTTTCTAGATCCAATACTAATAACCAGTGACCAGGATTAGTGCAGGACAAAAATGAAGTGACTCTTGGAACATTTGATAAACCAAAACGTTTGATGAATCTAAATATTGTTAGAGAGCCAGAAAATACCTTGGTTTAAGGAATTTCAACATCAAGTTCTGTGTATGACAAGGTGGACACTTCGATGTATGAAACTAAGGGTCAGGACAAAATATTTGAGAAGCTCTGAATACTCGTTCTACGTCGCCTCCTTCTTGTAACTCATGGCCATGTGTGTGTTAAGGAAGGTTTTTCTGGCACGAAGCAAACATAGTCAAGCTAATGGTAACGAAAAGTATGTTTTGTTAGTTTTGCAAGCCTGACAAAGTTTTCTGATAAAGATTTTGATAAAGCAGAGTCAAAAGCTGTTGCTGCTAGTCATATTCTGATTCTGAAGTCAAAGGCCTTCAAAGAAAGAAACAAATCTAATGTGTTCGAGATTTGGCGAAACCAAATGATCAAAAACCCCAAATAAAGCATTCATTTTACTTACATGAAAGTCAAGTCAGTTTCCTTTTTAAATTATTTCCTATTTACTGAAACGTGTCCTGAACTATGAAAATTAGATCCTTTTGGTTGATTTATTTAGTTATTTAGAGAAGAAAAAGAGAAGAGAAATGAAAAAGAAAACTAATCATTTCGAAAACAAATACTGAGGAATTTCTGTAATCAACATTCGTAAAATTTAGCAAATTGATTCTTTTATCTATTCATGTACATTTTTATCTCTATTCAAAGTTCATTTTATCTTTCTCATTTACACATTTTAAACCATAAATATAATTTTGTTCCTTTTTCTTATCAGCTTATGAAGATTTCTGGAAAAATAATCTTTTCATTTTTGATGTGTGACTTCTTTAAGAAGTAAAGCTGGTATTTGTCTCAAATGCACTTTCACTGAACAAACTAGAAAACAGATTAAAGCAGTATTACTATTCAGTTAAATAACGCAAAAGGTGTTTTTATTTGTAGGTTGTTTGGCAGAGATATATTTTTCACTTCCTGTATGATGCAGTTTTCTATTTTTATTATTATTATTATTATTTTTTATTTTTATTATGTCATAATTTTATTCGTAACTAAACATCATACATTCCGTATATATTAGGTAAAACCAGCGGAAGTGATTGCACATTTTCTTCAATGTTTTCTCTAATAATCACGTAAGTCATCTTGTAACTGATCTCTTTTATTAGTGATTTTTTGTAATATTAATTTGATTAGCTTTCTTCTCAGTGTATCTTTCTCTATCTATCCATCTGTACCCATGTCTAATATTTCATTAGGTATACCTCTGTGTTTCTGTGATTCTCTATGACTGTCTTCTTTCTTGGTATTTGTGTAAGAATTTGTGTACTATCTGTATGTACATATGTGCTTATTTCAGTGTATTTAATGCTATGGATCTACGTGTTTTATCTTTATCTCTTTATCATTTATATTTTTGTTTTGTGTCGATCATGGCTCTTTCTATGCTTCTGAATAAGCTTTATATTCTTTGTTTACAATTTTTTTTTTTCATATTTTTAAAATTTTTCTTCAGGTTAATCATCACTTCTGCCCTCACTGGTTTGCTGTAGATCAACACACTCCTCACAGATAGATACATGCTGAGATGTATCTTTTACTGACACCAGACTAAATTATATTCTTGTTTAATTCTTTGGTTCTTTTTTTTTACTCATTATAATAATAATAATAATAATAATAATAATAATAATAATAATAATAATAATAATAATAATAATAATAATAATAGTAGTAGTAGTAGTAGTAGTAGTAGTATATTTCGTTTCTTTTGTTAAACTTATAAAGAAATGTTGTTTATATATAACTTTCTAGAATTTAATTATTAAGTAAATATTTATTTTCTTTAGTATCAGATTCCAATGTGATAATATTTTGTGAAAGTTATTTTTCAAAAAATTGGATAGAAGGTAATTTTTCTGGCAGTAATAGTTAACGTAATAATTATTAATGTTCTGTTTGTCGCTTGTAAGCAAAAGGTGAATTAATATATATCTGTAAAATACTGGTTAGAATGATAAATCAGAAGTAACTGGTAAGTTAGAATGCTGGTAAGTTTTCAGTACACTTCACAGAATCTCAGATAAGAAGTCTTTTTAAAGAAAAAACTTTTAACTTAACAAACGTTTTCTAGCATGGACAGTTGAGATTAAATATGTTTTACAACTTTTATTAATTATTAGTGTTTTAACGTGTTTAGTTATTTATATAATTACTGAAATTCATTGTTAATGTAATTCTTAATGTTCCAGATTTAAATAGTTTCACATTTCGACTATGATATTACCTCTTTTTTCTCTTTCTTTCTATTCTTTTTACTGAATCTTTTGTGAGTTTGAATTGTAATATGCTTAATGGTAAATGCTGTTTTGAAAATATTATTTCACTTATGTAACTTTTGAAATGTCCATAACATTATAAAATTGTTGAAACTTTTATATACACGGTCCATGTACACATTTTAATGATAATTCATATCAACTATAATGCCACCTACTTCTTGAAAATGTTCCTGTTATTTTAATCGACTGTTTTCTGTCTTTGATCTTAATTTTTTTAGTTAACATTTTACTGCTTTGTAATCGTTTTGAAAACGTTATTAAAAGGTTCTTATTTGCTTATGCTTACTTTTGTTATTTCAATAATAAGTTTAGAGAGAGAGAGAGGTGGAAATGTACTTCTATCTTTTATTATTCAGTTATTTCATTTGAAATGACAGTTGTTTGCTAAATTCCCCAGTTACGAAAAAAGATTAGAACAAAGCAGGAAAAAAAATTGATGATGATGATGATGATGATGATGATAATAATAATAAAAAATAATAATAATAAAGTCGAAAAAAATCAGTGTTTATTCTATATTATTATTATTTTCTTTATATGTCAGCGTTATATATAGTCCAAATTTATTACAATCATGTAACATACATTCATACATACATAGATACATACATGTAATTTCATTGAGGGACCACTGATTAGTAAACATTAGCTTCTAAATGATATTCGTTAATGTCATGAAGAAGATGTTAAAAAACTCAAACATGCAATTAAAATTGTAATGAAAAAAATTCTGAATATAATTTAGTACTAAGCATAGTTATGATTGCTAATTAAGATAAGATGATCAGGTCTATGTACTGAACAGGTGAGACCATTGTTCAGTGTGGTTAGGTCTGGTTTTAACTTAAAGTTTGATCACTGTGTATTATTTAATCTGCTCAGCTTGTTTATCACAAGCGAACGAACCGTACAGTCAAAATACATTTTTAACTAAAGCTTTTCAAATTTGGTAACTATCTGTACGGGATGTTTATATATATATTTCTAACTGTCTATCCATATATATGAAAGTCGCCATAACTTGGCCACTAATGAACTTTAATATTTAAAAATTCCTTTCTGAGTTGATAATCCCCTATGCTTCGTAAAAAATTTTATCGATGGTCGAAAAGAAATATATTTTTTATTTATTTATTTATCTTGATATTTAAAGACAGCTTATTAACTTATTATAATTATTAGTTATGAATTAATAAAGATTTTATTATTATTATTATTAATATTTTGTTTATATTAATGTTTATATTCCGTTGTTTTACATTCTATTTTCCAGTGTGTGTCATTTATTGGGTTTTTTGTTGTTGTTGTTGTTGTTGTTTTTAAATGTGTTAAATTTTATTATAAATAAATAAACAGAAAAAACAATATTTTTAATAATGTAAAATGTATATAGAAACCGTGATAACATTTAAAAACTAAGATACCAAAATAAATTGAAAATATATTTCCATTTTGGTCCTTAGAAAAAGAAATTTCCTCAAATGCATTAACTATTAGTAAGTTTATTTTATTTGCAATTAAATAAAGTGAAATTGTCTGGTTGTTCTGTGAATTGTATTCTTTACATGAATATATTTATACAAAATAATATACATATATATACACACGTATATATATAAAACCTCCTGTATATATTAAGTATTATATATACATGTGTGTTGTGTGTTAAATGTGAGATCGTTTTCATTGCTCTGAAAGTAATAAATCATATTTTATGAGAAAGTTTCACTGAGTTGGCGATGCGCTGTTAATAATATTTTTTTTGTATATTGTACAGATAATATTTTACACACACTCACACACATACGCACACACACGCATGTATTAATGCAAAAGATATCAGCCAGTTGTTGGCAGAGCAAAACTAATATACTGAAAAGATCCAGGATTTTAGTTAACGAGGTGTTTCTATTGCTGAATTTTACGGTAAGTTACTGTAATGCTAATATTATTTATTATGTTAAATCATAATCGTTTTCATAATAGCAACGTATAATTTAGAATGTTTTGTTTCTTCTGTTTCTATTTAACGTGAACTGCGAAACTGAATGAAACGGCTGTATCTTATAACATACTGGACTCTGAATAGTATTTATATTAGTGGAGATAACAGATGTACTGTAAAAGCTTAAAACTAATACAGAAAATGCATTTTTGTGATACACTACAAGTTGTGAGAATGGAATGAGTGCAGAGTTTGTTAAATAGTGACAATTATATCTGAAATATTGTAATATTGGTTATTAGGAATCAATGTTTTAAAGAAAAATCTAAATAATTTGAAAAAGTTAGCATTTCCATTAGTATTAATTGATGGTGTTATGTATTAACTGATATTAAGTAACTTTGTTTCTTATTTTATTTATTTTTCTTCGCTATTCATTGCTTAATTTATATCAACAAGTCTGGGATGTCAGATGCCAGAGAAATATGATGAATTTTTGTGATGTACAGTTTGTAAAAGGAAATGATATTTTAATTGCAAAAAACAAGGCAGATCGAGAAACGGTAGTTACATTATTTGATAATGTTTGTATGTTTGTTTGGAGTAATAATGTATAAGATTAATGAAATTAAATAAGTATTAAAAAGTACACAAAAAAATCTTTTTATGTAAATGATATTGATTCAAACCAAACACGACAACAAAACTATTTCAGAGAATTGTTATTTTATGTGACATTTCAGTGTACTTAAGAAATGTCTTCTAAATTTCCATAAAAGCAAGTGAATTGCATGATTTTCCTGGATGACTTCATTATTTTTTCAGACACTTATGATCGCCTGAAGGAGGGTATTTTCAAAGTGGTAACACATATTATACCTATGACTGAAAAATAGTTTATTCGTTTTTCTTATACTTGTATTTCAGTGAAATGTAGGCAACTTCAAAGCACTGAATGGAATTATCACAAGGTCCTTAGATTCTGAGAATGGTTTCTCCAGTGTGAAAATGTGTACACACGTGTTTAGAAATATTTTTTAATTTAAGAGAGAGATTGCCTTCAAAATCAAGTTTTTAACCTACCAAAATGTAATGCTAATCTTACAATTAAAGATATGAGCATGGAAAATATAATTCCACAATTAAATACGAGGTTTGATGCACATGAATCTAAGGTTTCAACAGACAGAACATCAACAGAACCACTCATCATTACAGCAAGCCCAGGAAAGGATCTCTGGATTACAATATTTCCCCAAGAAGAATACTATTTTATTTCAGTTCAGTCTACCCATTCACAAACCCACCTAATGCCAGCGAGATTCATGTGGTATTCAGTAGTCCAGCTGTTATGGGTACATGACTATTGCTTTCTGGCTTTTCAAATGTGAACTGACCTAGGAGCAGACTGATGGTCATTTCCACAACTCCAGTTGCTTGCTCCTCATCGTTTGTTCGAAACTGCAAACAAGGTGGATCTCGTTATACATGACGCTATATGTCATGCACTTTTTGATCCTGTTAGTAGTTTTGACTGTGAGTAATTCATTTTAAAAGAAATATTTACGTGCTTGTTGGGTCAACTTCTGCTGTCCTACTGTGACGCTGTGTGGACAGCAAGTTGCTGTTCTGCAAACAAGTAACAAATCACCTGTCTCTGATTTTGGGATTCCAGCAATTGTTATTGTCCAACATGAAAACCAGGACTGTAGTGATAACAGCGAGCTGTCATTTGTGAGCTTCAACTGTAATACTATTGTTTCACGTGAAGGTATCAAGCCAGGTCCTTCTACACAGCCAGAAAAACCCTGAAGTGCTGAACAGCCATTTCTTTGGGTTTGCTATCTGTTACGGGAAATGCATCCCAAACTTTTTCAGAATGAGTTGACTAATTAGAAGTTACACATTGCAGCAGTGGTCGATGTAAGGAATGAGTGAACAGCAGTAATTCACTTCGTTCTAATGTTTGGTAGAGATTCTCTTTTGATGTTGCTCCCGGCAAAGAAAGCATCAAAGAAAGAATCAAACTGAAGTCACTCAACAGACAGAGCAGTACCATGACACTGCACGCTACATGTATCGATACTGAAAAAATCTGATAAAATTATTACTACTTTCTTATTCAGCTAAATGAAGAGAAAAAAAAGATAGCAAAATGTAAATCATAACTTTCAAATATCTTATTTCGTTTCAGTCATAAGCAACATTGAGTCTCTGTGTAACTGACCACAACAGATAATGACAAAATCATTAAACAAAGTAAGAAATGGTGCATGCTATCGGCTAATACTAAAGAATTAAGTACATTTTAAGGTGGAAAATTTAAAAAAGGAGGAAATCGCAAAATCAGTACTTTTTCTATGAGTGAAGGTTTTACTTCATAGCAGGAGAACATTCTATACGACTTATGTATGATCTCATATGTCACATTGTTCAGGACATGAAATGTAGACTGGTTTCATAGTAGAAAATTAAATTTCATTTGATGTCATATTGGTATATAACACTATACAAATTCTTGAAGACATTAAATTCACACTGGTTCACATGTTTCTTCAACAACAGTGTGGTTTGGTAATTGTGAATAGTAAAACTGAGATGGTGCCTGTGGATTCTTTCTTAATTTAATTTAATATAATTTAATATATTTTTAATCAGTTAACTCATATTAGACTATGTTTATTCTTCTTTGCTGCTTAATCTGTATAAGATTTTGCATTAAACGTATTTACTATTTAAAATGAGAACTTAAAATAGACTTACTGATGAAAGAATTTGTACCACATAAGCACAGTTCTGCGTAAACCAAAACAATGCAGAGAAAACGTACTGGAAGTGTGTAAACGTGTAGCACAAAGTCTGTGTTATGACTGTGGATAAAATGCAGCAGATGACATTTCAGTTGTCTAGTACAGAGATCAAGAATTATTTTCTCACAATGCTAGAGCAATGCAGAGTCAGGAGAATCTTTCATAAAACTTTGTCATTTAAAATGTTTTGGAAGATCTTTTCTTGGTTCTTGTTGCACTTTTGGAATCTCATTAAAACTTAATAAAATGTTCCTCTTATGAGTTTCTACGTTGCAAATCACGTTTTGTTTTTCTGATATGTTATGAAACTGGGTAAGGGAAATACATGTTGTCAATTTATTATTATTATTGTTGTTGTTGTTGTTGTTGTATACGTGTTGTTCTTGTTGTTTTGGGGGGTGTTTTTTGTTTGTTTTTTTGTAATACAAGGTAATCTTGTGTCAATAATAACAAAACAAGTTTAAAAAAATTAAAATTACAAAAAATGTTACCTTTCAGGGTCCTATTAATAAATATTTTGTTGCTAATACTTGGAAATTAAATTCGTTCCAGGGCAAAATTTAACCAAATTTGCTACACTTAGAAATGTTGTCTTTTCCATGACCCCATGTAGGTTGAATTTAATATTTTTCCATTATTCATAAAGAACAACAGCAAAACGTGAAACAATACTATTAAATATGCTATCTGATATAGAATCATCTGCCTATAACAAAGAAGGGGAATGTAAGTAGAGAAAGTTATATTTTTAAATTGCTACAGCATTCCATTAATAATTAATTATAAATATCTATTGAACATGTTTATATTTATTATTATTTTATTATTTGTTTCAGATTTAATATTCAATGGCTTTACAATTAAATTGGATCTTCTTCGTTGATATCCTTACAGTTTTACTGGGATCAACTGAAGGTAGCGTGTTTAAATTAGAAATAATACATTTTATGTTTGAAACAATTCACTCACTCATCACTCTTTTTATTTTCAAAATAACTGGTCAATTATTATTAATGTTGTTGCTGTTATTTGGACAATAAAATGTTGAACAGGAATCATCTGCAATAAAAGGATCTCAGTTATCGAGTGTTTGGCAGAAATGAAACAAACACAGTTACATACAACGACTTGTTTTAAAAGATTTTAATTACAACAATAAAACAAATTTCAATGTTTGTTTATTTATTTATTAATTTATTTAATTATTTAGTTACTTACTTATATCATAGGTGTAACACAAATGAGAGTTACAGCCGGCAGGGCTTTCAGAACACTTCCTTTCAACATCATCTGTGAGGTAATCAGTGGCTCAGTTGAAGGAGCTCTACAGTTCATCCGTCCTCAAGGACTCGTTGTTGTCCAGTGTGGTAACTCATTTGACATCAACGACTGCGACATAGAGATCACAGGATATTCAGTTGTTGCATCCACCAGTAACACGTACACACTATCTGTTCACAGCTTTAATCCTACAGACGATGAGGGAATTTGGACATGTACCGATTCAGCTGCTGAAACGATTGCTGGCAGACTGAATGTTAGATCAGGTCAGTTTAGGCAAGCTTTGTCTCTCAAAGTTTCTGTTATCATTTACGTAATATGTTACAGCAGAAAAAATAATACTGTTACAAAACATTTGAATGTTGATGTTTTCTCCGTTTTGTCCTGACATCATCACAGACAGAGAAGACTGCAGGTGTATGTTATCTGGCAATGCTAGAAGAAAAAAGACAGGACTCAGATAGATTTTCAAAAGTAGCTTTCTTCTTGCTATACTTTTTTATTAATTAAAATTTCATGGCAAAGTCTTTAAAGAACAAAAACATTCGAAATATATAAAGTACATTTTGCGAATTATTATTATTATTTTTTTTTTTTTTTTTTTTTTTTTTTTTTTAATCGCAGTTGTAACACAAATGAGAGTTACAGCCGGCAGGGCTTTCAGAACACTTCCTTTCAACATCACCTGTGAGGTAATCAGTGGCTCAGTTGAAGGTGCTCTACAGTTCATCCGTCCTCAACTACTCACTGTTGTCCAGTGTGGTAACTCATTTGACATCAACGACTGCCACACAGAGATCACAGGATATTCAGTTGTTGCATCCACCAGTAACACGTACACACTATCTGTTCACAGCTTTAATACTACAGACGATGAGGGAATTTGGACATGTACCGATTCAGCTGCTGAAACGATTGCTGGCAGACTGAATGTTAGAGAAGGTCAGCTTAGTCAAGGTTTGTCTCTCAAAGTTTCTGTTATCATTTACGTAATATGTTACAGCAGAAAAAATAATATTGTTACAAAACTTTTGAATGTTGATGTTTTCTCCGTTTTGTCCTGACATCATCACACACAGAGAAGACTGCAGGTGTATGTTATCTGGCAATGCTAGAAGAAAAAAGACAGGACTCAGATAGATTTTCAAAAGTACCTTTCTTCTTGCTATACTTTTTTATTAATTAAAATTTCATTGCCAACTCTTAAAAAAAAGAGAAAAAAAAGGGAATTACACAAAGCACATTTTGCCAGTTTCTTCATATGAGTGATTTTGTAACAAACAGTAACATTAACATTTTTTTCTCACAATTTTGAAAATTATTACCAATACATTTTCACGGTATTAATAATTTTAATACTATTTTCAAATGGTTTTATTAAGTTAAAATATTTAACTATGTGTCC
The DNA here is from genome assembly GCA_012295275.1 of Chrysomallon squamiferum. NCBI lineage: Eukaryota > Metazoa > Mollusca > Gastropoda > Neomphalida > Peltospiridae > Chrysomallon > Chrysomallon squamiferum. The sequence goes on along the minus strand of CM022672.1, from coordinate 35,067,723 downwards.
TGCATCCAAAAATGTCGCACAACAACCGATTTTGCTATTCAAATTTTATTTTAAAAAGTTTAACCAAATATAAAAATATTATTTAACATTAATAATAATAATAATAATAATAATAATAATAATAATAATAATAATAATAATAAAATAATAAATAAATAAATAAACAAACAAAAAATAACAATATTTTTAACCTTAGGTGAGTTGTATTATTATTAAAGTTGTTGCTGTCATTTGGACAACAGCATGTTGAACTGGAATCATCTATATTAAATATACTCAGTTATCAGACGTTTGGCAGAAATAAAAAGTTTCATGAAAGTTATAAAAAGAAAAGACAAGTATGCGTTCATTATGTTATGTATTATTCTACAGATTTTTCTTACATTATAAAAAAAAAAAAAAAAATGTAAAACAAAAATAATATAAAGAATGAAACGGGTAATCTGAAAGAAAAACCTAAAAATAAGAAGAACAATTATTTTTATTGAATATTAATTACTATTATAACAAATTTTTATTGATTCGGACAGTTTATTTTGCAGATTATGTATAACTTTTTCATATCGCTACAGAATTATCTTGTCATCAATCCATTTAAATTTTGAATAATTTGGGCTTGTTTTGGTGTAGTTATTCCTTATGACCATTACTTCTATAACTAGGATTTGCTTTCTTAATAAGTAAATCAGTCAGTTTCTATGGAAACTGTAAGAACAATAAATTAATCAAATAATAATGAAAATTAAGTCTGAATAAAATCACTTACGTGATAAATACATGAGACTGTATTTCTGAATTGATTTATTAAGATACACTCCACTTTACAAACTTTCGAAAGTTTTGCGAAGGCTATTGGGTTTGTTAAATATTTATTTTATATGTGAGCAGAATGGTGACAAATGAAACCTTCTTAAACTTAACAAAAAGACAGCAGTACGTACAGCGGCAGTATTTCTTGTTTTAAAATATTTTAATTACAACAAAAGAAATTTTAAATTTTAATTTAAATTTTTTAAATTTTAATTTTTTTTTTTTTACTATTATTATTATTATTATTTCTTCTTTTTTTTTTTTTTTTTTTTTTTTTTTTTTGAATCGCAGTTGTAACACAAATGAGAGTTACAGCCGGCAGGGCTTTCAGAACACTTCCTTTCAACATCACCTGTGAGGTAATCAGTGGCTCAGTTGAAGGTGCTCTACAGTTCATCCGTCCTCAAGGACTCGTTGTTGTCCAGTGTGGTAACTCATTTGACATCAACGACTGCCACATAGAGATCACAGGATATTCAGTTGTTGCATCCACCAGTAACACGTACACACTATCTGTTCACAGCTTTAATCCTACAGACGATGAGGGAATTTGGACATGTACCGATTCAGCTGCTGAAACGATTGCTGGCAGACTGAATACTACAGAAGGTCAGCCTAGTCAAGGTTTGTCTCTCAAAGTTTCTGTTATCATTTACGTAATATGTTACAGCAGAAAAAATAATACTGTTACAAAACATTTGAATGTTGATGTTTTCTCCGTTTTGTCCTGACATCATCACAGACAGAGAAGACTGCAGGTGTATGTTATCTGGCAATGCTAGAAGAAAAAAGACAGGACTCAGATAGATTTTCCAAAGTAGCTTTCTTCTTGCTATACTTTTTTATTAATTAAAATTTCATGGCAAAGTCTTTAAAGAACAAAAACATTGGAAATATATAAAGTACATTTTGCGAATTATTTTCTAACAGTCACATTAAAATTTATTCACAATTTTCGAAATTATTAGCAATGCATTTTCAATAATAATAATAATAATAAATGAAAATAAAAAACATTTGATGTTATTTTTCCTTTTCTTTTTTCTTTCTTTTTTTTTCTTCTTTTTTTCCCCTATTTTTAATTTTTTGTTTTAACTGTTATTATTTGTTTTAATGTAGACATACACTGTGTGTGTTTTGTAGCTTTCTGATGGGTTACAACAGACTATGCCTACAGAGGAAAGTGAAGTTCACACTAATGCATCACCGTGTTCATCTGGAGAGATTCAAACAACCTGCTCTTTACAACTTACTATAGTCCCAGCTAGTTTTTCTGGAAAGCTTTTGACATTTAATGTTTCAATTTCTCACATTTCACTTCTTGATGGTCCACTTGTAATAAATTCTTATTATTTAATTGATTATAATTAAATAAACACTAAAATCAGTTAACCAGAGTTTTGAATAATCTGTAATATTATGGCGAATGTAGGTCCATTTTGATTGTATTTTTATCTGTTTCTGACTGACGTTTAATATATCAAAGAGAAAACTAAATATTTTCTTCTTCCCTCTTTAAATAGACCATGCATAAAAATAAAGTCTCTTCATACCCGTAGCACACTGACACGTCTTAGTAATATCATTAGAAAGAGAAAACACTGCAGGTTAGAAATCTCAGTTAGAAATAACAGTGAGACAGCAGTCACTACAAGACGCCAACGACAGCAATATCAATTGAAATAATAATAATAATAATAATAATAATAATAATAATAATAATAATAATAATAGTAATAATGACAACAGGGAAAAAACCAACTCGCACAATAACACCGTTAACAGTTTTGTTCTAACACTCATCATAACTTTTAACAACTAGATGTTTTGAAATAAAAGCTTTTCCTAACATTAACCATAAACGTTTTAAGCGTTGTATGAAAAGTCTAACGCTAGACTTGATCTTGTCACTTTTAATTAATATTACGTTATTACAGAAAAACCTAATTCAGTTTTCTTTTTTCCTTTATCAGTTATATTTCACGGATGAATGTTTATTATTTATTTATTTATTAAGGCGGGTTAGTATTTAAGCTGTGTCACCAGTAAATACGTCACGAGACAAGTAATCCAGTTCGAGGCTGGTCAAATGTTTTAATTTCACGATCTGCGGCCGACTGAAAGGCAGACGAAACATTCTGTAGTGAAGAAATAATTAAAATCTTTTCATTGTCATTATTACTCAATTAAATAATAATAATAATAACAATAATAATAATAATAATAATAATAATAATAATAATAACAAATATAATAATAATAATAATAATAATAATGATAATAAATAAATAAATAAATAATAATAATAACATCAATATTAGAAACTAAATAAATATTTTTTTTGTTGTTGAGATCAAAATGAAACGAAGTTCATTCCCTAATCATAGAATCTATTGATTTTACTTTCACATAAAAAATTAACTTTGCAGGGACGGGCAATTTTATTCCAATACATTAAATATTAAATATTAAGCAGGGTTTTGTATAGAATTTGCCGCACTAATGTACTTGGAATCGGGCATACTTATTGTATTATTATAATTATTATTATTATTATTATTATTTTTATTTTTATTATTATTATTATTATTATTATGTCGCAGTTGCATTGTTGCAGTTTTCATTATTATTGTACACATTTTATGGTCACATTTCCGCTGTTGACGTCGTAAAAAATACTGAAGATAATAAGACCACAAGTGAACACAGAAATTTTTTATGAAAAAAAAAAGAACAACAACAAGAAATAAAAATATATCACTGCAACTGTCTATTTGAAATCTCGTTTCGGCTTGTGGTACAACTGATATCACCAATGTGATCATAACATTTCTGATTTTACTCTCACATCCAGTCTTGAACTATTTGAAAGTTCTTCAAAGTATTTCTGTAGTTTCAGCTTATACTTCAGTTCGTGACGGTGTTCAAGAGTCTGTGAGAATTTTCCAATTTTTTCTTTTTTCTTTCGTTGGACACAGACCTTCATTTCCGCCATATCTGAACTCTTTACCAGCAAATAAATTGGCATTTTTTCCATGAGCGCCTGGAATAATACTAATAAATATAATAATAATAATAATAATAATAATAATAATAATAAAGAGACATGCAAAAATTAATAAAATAAGAATATCTGTAAAATCCTTTAAATAAAAATGGGTACTAGTCATAACTGATCTAATATAATCACATTATCATTGTTGTTGTCTTATTATTATTATTATTATTATTATTATTATTATTATTATTATTATTATTATTCCATGAAAACTAAAAAATATTATCAAGTTTTGACCTGCGATCCAAATATGTCACCAAGCTATCAAATATTTCCTTTTGCGCTCTCTCTGGTCTTGTAGGAACTGCTCCATAATCTTGAAATAGTTTCACATTTATTGTCTTTGTTCTTCCACAATTCAAAAAGTAAATCAAACCTCTTCTGCTGGATACTTTTCATTCAGCACCTTTTCATTTCTGGAACTATGTCTAAATTGTAGATTTCTCAGGTGCCTCGTATTTTTTTGTTTCCTCCTTGCTGCTGTACTTGTGACCTTGACATAAGCAGCTTACAAAGTCCAGCCAATAAGAATCGCCCTCTGGATGACGTGTCATGCAGTGTGACGTAGCGGAAGTTCGAGTGCACATCAAGACAAAATATTCTGAAGTAAGGAAGGTGCCCGAAATAACCTCGTTTAGTTTTGGAAACAAAATGGAAGACAGATGATGTCTCTCTCTCTCTCTCTCTCTCTCTCTCTCTCTCTCTCTCTCTCTCTCTCTCTCTCTATATATATATATATATATATATATATATATATATATATATATATATATATATATATATACAAAATCACTACAAAGAGTAATACATTTCTGTATTATTTATATTTGTACAATTTATAATATATGTATGTATATATATAAACAAACATAAAAATACAGTGGAACCTCGGGTTACGAACTTAATTCTTTCCAGAACTCGGTTCGTAAACTGAATTGTACGTAAACCAAAGCGATGTCAGACACAGAAACGCTACTCTCCTGTTTTGCAATTATTTCTTACTTGACCTTTACTGTCGTACGTTTTACTCTCCACCAGTACTTTCGATTTCACTTTGTGTTTTCTTGGGCGCCATATTGGATAGAGTATGATAAAAAAATATATATATATATATATATGAGCTGCAACTGCGTATTGAAGACTAAAGGCCCTACTTCGTGATATATATTTGCTAGAGTACAAACCTATAATCCTTAATTTGAGCTCGGTTCTGACGTAAACATCTATTCTTATCTTTACTACATGTTGACGTCAAAACAGACTTCAAAAGAAAACGTGTAGTGGCGTTTCTCTGCAGTTCGTAACTCGGGACATTATTCGTAAATCGAGAAAAAAATTGCTCAAGATCACGTTTCGTAACCCGATTTGTTCGTGCTTCGAGGCGTTCGTAACACGAGATTCCACTGTAATAATACCAAGCTTAACCTGCTTATATTCAACAGCCCGCAGCTCGGCAAAGGCGCGCTCAGTCGTGTCATTATTACCTTCGCAGTCTATCTTAAACATAGCAATGTTTAATAATATCTATAATGTTTTATAACAGAAGGTTAACTTGTAAACAAATATACAACAGTAGTAATATTAGTGTATTACGTTATTGTAATGATCAGAGTTATAGTAGTCAGTTCAAAGTAGTAAGCAGTGTATTTTTTAAAAATATTTAACTAATGCACATGAAACACTTATATAAGTACATAATGTACATGAAACGTGAGCAAAAAAAACAACAAAAAAAAACCTTGAAACATTTTTTGCTGTTTTTTCGTTTTATTTTAAAAAATAAATTAATGCAAAAGGCATATAACGATGTTAATTTCTACGAATTAATAAAATAACAAGAATATCTAAAATAAATTTATTTTTGTTTCTTTCGTTCATTATTCCTTTTGTTGACAAAGATAACACAGTTTTAACATGCAATTTCGGGCACCTTCCCTACACATAATCTCCAGTCTTGTCTTAATGTGCACACGAACTTGAGCAACGTCATATGGGATGACGTTTTATTCATAGACGATTCTGATTGGCTGGACGTTGCAAGCTACGTCTGCTGGACCAGAGCTACAGTGACAAAAAGCAGACGAAGAGGTTTTGAAAGGATTGACGTGGCCCGAATGACCTTTTTGGGAAGTGTTACCACCAGCTTGAAATGACACATCTGCAATTCAAGGACAGAAACGAGATAATGGATATACGAGCAAAATAAGACGACTATTTTTATTATGTTAATTAACTCTCCGAGAAGATATTGCAGACTTTGTGTTTCAGTTTTCAATCAAGTCGGTGATGGCTTTCCAACTTGGAAGCGAATTCTCTGATTTCTTACGGATTGTAATCGGTGGTTGGTTTTATTTTCATTTCTTAAGAATCGATTTCAGTTCTGTTTTCTTCCATACAGCATCAGAGAGAAAAACAAGACACGGAGATTAAAAAGAATGTCACGGCGTTCAAGGGAAACGTTGGAACCTTCTTGAAAAATGTCTAATTCAGGCGTACTTTCAGAAATGCTGTAATGATTTTATATTTGCGTCGAAATTTTTTTTTTTTAAAAGTATGTTGTGAGAAAAAAGGTGTGTATTTATATAACTTCAACTCACTGAACGTAAGACCTGAAACGGTTTTCCAATGTGATAGAGAATTAATTTTTTCTGTTGAATTACGTCCTTGTTCAGGGTTTTTCACAGAATGGATAGTAAACTGACTTTTTCGTTTTCATTGCCGCAGATATTCGTTTCTTGCACGTGTGGACACAGATTTGATTCTTCCAAACTGAATGTCACTCTTGTGATTTTTTCTTAATATCTACAGAACAATAAACAGATAAATAAATAAAGAAAAATATTATAAAATAAAATAATGACATTATAAAACCTCTTCAAAAATGTTCTTGATGTAGTCACGTCTGTTTAATTTTTCAACACATTGGTGTGTCTAGATGTTTTATTAACTTGTATAACAGTATTTTATTAAGAGTAGTTATTTTAAGTCATCGAAATGCCAAGTTTATTAAAAACAAATATATATATATATATATATTTATTTATTTTAGTTTATTTATTTATTTATTTATTTATTTATTTATTTTATTTTATTATTTACCACAGAATATAAAGTATGAAAAGCAGTTTAACTAATACATGCTAAAATACAGAAGTATCCAAATCATACAAAAACGTAAAAATTAATAATAATAATAATAATAATAATAATAATAATAATAATAATAAAATAAAAAATAAAAAGAAAAAAAGAAAGAAATATGTTCTATAGATTTTTAAATATTTATCGTATAAATACAAAATGTATGTTATAGTATAAAATGGAAACAATAAAAGAGAAAAAGAAATAAATTATTTGCATATTTTTCCATTTTTCTATCCCTAAATAATTGTGACATATTTACATTTCATACAAACAATTTTATCCAAATATTCCATTTTTCTTCAGTTTTAACTGTTACATTATTTATCTTACATATATATACTTATCTGTATAATAATGCATTTTTGGATATTGTGGAACCCAGTTAAAGTTAGTTATTGTGTTTGCATCTTGATTTATATATGAATTGCATATAAACAATGTGAAATTGATTATATTATCTTTTTCAGAATAATTTGTTTGCCCAAAAGTATTGTCTGTGCATCCATTTAAAGCCTCACTTTGTTCTCGAAGACATCCAGTTTGTAACAGTGTTCCAGAATGTCTGAACACGTTTACATAACCAAACAAATGTGCATTAAATCCTCACTAAACATATGATAGAATTCACATTTATCTGAGTCTTTTATACCATATAATACGAAATGATTATTTCTTGTCAAGATATATTACAAGATATTGTTCTGAAAATATCTGAGCTCTGTGACTGCAATTAGCTTGAATGGAAGAAGATAGTTATTCTTCCACCACTTCTCATAGAATTCTGTATAAAAAAAATGCCATTTTATTTTTATCATTTATTTTATGTTTTGAAGTAGTTTCTATTTTACAAACATCTGTTTTAAACAGTCATTGTAGACACTTCTGAATTCCTGGTCTTGATCTGTATGTAAAGAAACTTTTTAATATTTTTTAACTGTCAACATCAAGCCATTGTAAGCTGAAAATGGTGATGTAAAGTTGTATATTTTGTTGTTTTTTTTGTTGTTTTTTTTTTTTTTTTTTTACTAAATCCTGTGTGTAAGCCATCTGTCATTTGTAAACAGATCTTTTAAAAATACTATTTCATTATTTGCTCATATCTTTTAATAAACACATTTATTATCAGTTTTAATATGATGAGAGTTACACCAGATTGGTAGACATAGTATTCTTGTCTTCATCCTTGTAACTTCACCTCTTTCTTTGGGAAAACAAATATTTCGAAAAACATAATAAAAATATATACAATGATTTTAATGGTGTTCTAGTCTGTTATAAAATGTTTTTTTTTAAAAGGTGGTACCCTGATATATGTGTTTCGTGTGCATTAGCTCAATATGTTATTTTTGCTACATAGGTATTTAGCAAGACAAAAACTGTGTAGAGTTTAATGTAAAATAGAAAATACTGCTTTTACTGTTAAAATTATATAACAAAATAAACATATTTAAATTATTTTATTTAAATTTTTTTGTTACATGTGGTTCTTTAATAAATATTGCTGTAAAATTATTAAACAAAATAAGTGTATTTACAATATTTCTTTTTAATTTTTTGTTCCAATATGGTTGTTTAATAAGATACACTTGTGTGCAATATAACAATACGTATTTCTGTTCGCTGTTTTTATTTAAACATGTATAACCAAAAATGAAATTAAATATTACTATAAAAAGGTTCTTTGGTAACATAATATTAGTTTGTAATAATAATAATAATAATAAAAAATATAATAATGATAATCATCATAGTAAAAACTATAATACAAATAATTAAAATGTTTATGTGTTTACAAAATGTAATCAAAATTAAATATGTTTTGTGTATTAGCATTGCCTTATTTTCTGAGTATGAGAGAGAGAATTATTAACAAACAAAAATATGAGAAAGCCATTTGTTGATTGACTATCGCTTTTTTTCTTTTTTTTTTTATTATGTCTATATCTGTTATGTCTGCATGTTAACTAAAGATCAATTTATAAAACTAATTTGATAGTACTTTTGCATAGGTAAGTTTCATATAATTTGTTCAAAAACAACCCCTAAAGACCATCATGAATATCATCTCTTGTTTTTGGTCCACCAAAATTTAATATGTTTAGTTGCTCATAGTTCGGAAAGTCTTGGAAAGTTTTGGAAATTCATGAGATGATGAGATATGAGATGATGAGATGAGAGGAGATGAGATGATCATATGAGATGAATGAGATATGAGATGATGAAATCATGAGATGACATGACTGTGAGATGAGATGAGACAATGAGGTGAGATAAGATGATGAAATGAGATGATATGAAATCAGATGAGAAGATGAGATTTGGTACTCTGTGTGGACTCTGAGAAGAAATTACACAGAAAACAGAGAACATTGCAAAAACAGGAATATAATGCACACAAAAAAAAAGACTTCAAAAGGCCAGTAAACAGCATAAGAATGTAATATTAAAATATATGAAGACATAATTGGAAAACAGAACATAATGTATGGACCTTAGTAAACAAACCAGATGACACCCAGGTGACAAATTATGATTGAGAAAAATAATGTTTTTCACTAACAAAAATATGTCTCATCTTACAATGATATTTTCAAGTCTGATAACTCTAGCTAAATACATATAATTAAAAACATAACTTGTAATAAATTGAAATATTTATTGGAACAAGAAAACACATCAAAAACATATATCAAAAAGACTTTACATAATAAAGATAGTATTTGGAAAATTTCAATAGAATCCTTAATTAAAAATAGTTTCAAAAATGTTTCTAAAATTCCATTTGAGAAATGATTCTAAATGTTTAATAATGTTTATAGATATGATTAGATGGATTTTCATAAACAAATATACCCAAAGTAATAGTAAAATTTGATATTTAATAGAAAAGAGAGGATATATTTAAAAAAATTATTTTAATTATATTGAAACTTAAACAAAATACATATTAAAAACAATATTTATATTAGTATTAGAAAGTCATCTTTACTAATTTTATAATTTTCTTCTAGAAAATTCAGTGAATGAACTGGTCTGAAAACCCTGTTTAAAGTCTATTCAGACTGAGCTATTAGAATTTTTTATAATTATGATTATATTTGTTAAATTTACTTTTTAAATTTTCTAAGTAAGAATTTACTATTTAAGAATTGTGAATACAGTAATAACTATAAATGAGAACAAATATGATGATTTAGGCAAAGATTTTCCAAATGAAAGTATATTTATAAAACACAAAATAATACAGAATACCAGAACTTGTGGTAAGTAATTAATAATGGAGGTATATTAAATTAAAACATTTAAAAAAAAAATAATAAAAAAATTAAAATGTTAAGTACTTAAACCAATCAGAGAACAGTAATAAAACAAATGACCTCTGGTAATTTGTCCAGTGAACAAACATTAATAAAACAAAGTAAAGAATACCATAACTTCTGATATAGATATCCTATAAACATATGTTAATGATGACATACAGTATACAGTAATAAAATGAAACATAAAATATATAACAAACATTAATAAAACAAAGTAAAGAATACTGTAACTTCTGATATAGATGTATCCTATAAACATATGTTAATGATGACATACAGTATACAGTAATAAAATGAAACATAAAATATATAATATTTAAATACAAAAACCTACATATGGCACAAACTTTTTTTGGTGAATTATCTTTCACACAAAATTGCTAATCAGATATGGATTAGTAGGTGTAACAAAAATACTTTCACTTCACTTTAATCAAGTCTTTTTATATGATTTTTTTTTTTTTATATATATATATTTATATATAAAACACAATTTGTTAGTTCAGTATATCAATATAAGACCCAGTCTTTCAAATACTACCGTTTAATAACATGCAGAATTGAATAAAAAATATATAAAAAATGTTTAAGAACTGAATAAAAAATCATAAAACAGGCACACATTCATCTATGTCACATTCCAGTGTAAGAAAATACAAAACAAACATCTATCTATGTCAGATGCCCAGGTAAAAAAAAATGAAAAAAAAAGAAACATAGATCTATGTTGGATTTCAAAGTCCAACAAATATGATTTGTATCTATGTCAAAGTAATAAAGTAAAAAAAAAAAAAAAATGTAATCTATGTCAGATTTTCAAAGTAATAACAAACATATCCACATACTGAGAAAATAAAAAAAAATTAAAAATATTTTCTGTTTGAATCAAATCTTTAAAAAATGCAAATAAATCGCACAGGGATACATATCTATATCCTCCCAAAGATCACAATTATTTTTAGAAAATGAAAACTAGAAAAAAAAAATGACAACTATAACTTTATTGTTTGAATCAAAGTTTACAGAAGATGAATCAAACATCTATTTGGTCGATGACATAGTTATTTGTGTATTCATAGAGACTGGTTCTGTAGGCACCATCATCGCCATCATCATCATCATCATCATCAGTGGTGTTCATCTCTATATGCTGCAGTTATAGTGCACTGACTGTGGTTTCAACAGAGCTGTATTGAGATCTAAGACAAACCTGCAAAATAAATAAATAATAATATTAACAGTTCATTTTAAAAACAATAACCAAGTATTTTATTTTTATCTATTTCTTTGTTAAAATATCAGTGCTATGCTCTTTGTGAAAGAAAAATGGAATGGGTGCCTAAAAAATAAATCTGAACAATCTTAAGCAAAATGAATTGATTTGGTTTCAAAATAAAACTGAAAGCTTTTTCACTCTTTGAAAAGTCTCTGTGGTAAATCTGCCAGATCTGAATTACAGAAATAAATAAAATAGATTACAAGTAAAAATATATTTTTTAAATTGTATGTGACTGTTGCTCTGCCATGTATATAGTCTTAGTCTTAGAAAAAGAAATGAAAAACTTAAATTTACTATGGACTGAATTTCTGCATAGTTGAACAAAGTCAGCTGTCATGGCTTGTCACTATTAAACATGCCGATATAAACTGAAAATTGATTATAATGTCCTACATGTCATTTAATTTTTACACTTTGATTAATTATTATCTCAGAATGTTCCAACCCTTATGTTTATAAAATGCCAACATCATTTTTTTAAGGTTATTATTTTATTTGAATTACTGTATACTTATTAAATAATTCAAACTACATTTTGAAATTTTTTTTAAAATTCTTTGTAACTGTGTAATTTTGGATAGTCAATTACTTAGTTATAAAGTAATTACCTCATGCAGTCAGATGAAAAGTTCAAACACAGGTGCACCAGGCTGTGTAACCATGCTTTGTTTGTTACCTGTGTTACCAAGTTGCTCAACTGAATCAGTTCTTCGTCTAAAACAAGTATGTTTGCACTCAGATGTGTTTTCATTAATGTAATAATTGTGTTTGTCTCTCTGTCCTTCTGTCATTAGTGAACTACGCTGTCTTGTGTTATTTAGTTGTTCAATTCTTTGTCTAAGATAACTAAGTCTGCAGACAGCCATGCTTTCATTACTATAAATATGTCTGTCTGTCAGTCCTTCTGTCCTCAGTGGACTAGTTTTAGATTTACACTGTCTTGTGTTATTTACTTGTTCAATTCTTTGTCTAGGATTAGTAAGTCTGCAGTCTGCCATGCTTTCATTCATGTAATAATTATGTGTGTCGTTTTGTCCGGTCCTCAATGGACTAGTTTTAGATTTACACTCTCTTGTGTTACTCAGTTGTTCAAAATAATCAGTTCTTTGTCTAGGATCAGTAAGTCTGCAGTCTGTCATGCTTTCATTCACATAATAATTATGTTTGTTCATCTGTCTTTTCATTATTGAATCACACTGTCTTGTGTTGTATAGATGTCCTACAGAATTAGTTCTTTGTCTAGAACAAGTAAGTCTGCAATCAACCATGCTTTCATTACTGTAATTATGTTTGTTCATCTGTACTTCAGTCCTCAGTGCACTACTTTCAGATTTACACGATCCTGAGCTCAAATCCCTCTCTTGTCTACAAGGTTTTTGACTGAAAGTGATGTGAGGTCTGGGTTTCTGGAATGTAACTTTATAAGGAATTCTAGCCTGGCCTGAGTCACAGACAGTTTGTTTGTGATGAGATGAACAGTGACATCGACAGTGAACTGAAGCACAACAGGCACAACAGGCACAACAGTGTGTTTCATCACCAACACTGTGGTCAGTTTGATTAGCACTGTTACGACAACTGCACGTATTACAAATGCCAGACGGTCGTTCAAGGTCGCATCTGCTCATCCTGTTAACTGTTAATCTAGGACTGTTGTAACCACTGTTGTGAAAATATCTGTCAGACATCATGTCACGTGTCAGTGATGTCATGGCTGATGTCTGCTGTCCCACTGTGTCCCTTGCTCTACATTGCTGAGCCAAGTTGTGTTCAGTTCTTGACAACTGGGACTCATAACTGATGTCAAATTCACAGCCTGTGTCACTGCTTGATGGCTGGTAGTGGGCACCCATTTCAGGTGAACTTTTATCATCCACTGGCTTATACCAATTAGCCAAATCATATGCCGTACCCACACCACTCGAATACTCTTCTGAACTGCCACACACGGATGAATTATGCTGACTGTAGCACCCATGATTAGATTTATTCACTGATTCATGAAAATGTTTTGGACAAGTAGTTGACTCAACAATATCTACGACCATGTAAGGTCCATCCTGATGTTGAAATTCTTCCTTCATATGACGGTTTGCCTCTAATTTCTCATGAAGCTGAAAATGCAGATCAGAAATCTCTTCATAAATATGATCATCATTTGTGTCAAGATTCTGATTCTCCTCCATAAACCTGAACTCTCTGTCCTGCCTTCTGGAAGCAAGATTCTTCCACTTTCTCTTTTCTTTCAACCATCGAAACATGCTGACATCTACTGATGGTCAGTTAACGTCTATGAGTAAATCTCAATCTATATCTCTTTACTTAATTCCTGAAAAAATAAAAATAAAATAAAAATAAATAAATAAATAAATAAATAAAATATAAATAATATGATAAAAATAAGGTTGGTTTGTTTTTCATTAATGTGTCTAAAATTCTTAAAATTCATGTGTAGAATATCATGCATAATAAATATGAAGAACAAACATAAAAAAAAACTTAATTTTTATTAAAAAAAAGTACAGTAAGAATAAGTGGTAATACAATTAAATATCAGCAATGCAGGTAACATTTGCATGCACAGTGCCCTCATGTAATTCCACATTTAACCGACCATCACACAGTTAAAAGACATCACTGGTGTCAGTGCTGGGACAATTCATGTTTAATGTCATGTTTTCTGATGAATCCAGTTTCACACTGGACTTCCATGACAGACACAAGAGGGTGTGGTGTAAACATAATGAGTACTTCCAAGAGCTAAATGTTAGGCTGTTTTGGAGGTGGGTCCATTATGGTTTGGGACGGCATCACATTTACTGAACAACAGCTTAACACATTGTCAGTGGACATCTCACTGGTCTGCACTACCATGTCAACAATATCTTGTATCATATTTCATTGATTGCATTTAGATTATAAATAGAAATTTGTATTTCATTAAAAACTATAAATTGTCTGTTGGTTATTATTATTGTTTTTATTTATTGATTTATTTATTTTAAATTTTATTTTATTTTATTTTATTTTATTTTATTTTATTTTATTTTACGTTATTTTAACTAGACAAATTACAGATAATTGTTTTATTAACAATCTTCACACCAGTAACCACAACAAACATAAATCATCATGGCAAGACACTGGCATAGCAAGCATCACATCTTTCTCCTAAAATACACTGCAAATATCTGAAGTGTGAAACTCAATTATAGCTCTGACTGGTGCCAGCCACACCATCCTTTTGACAGAAAAAAGTTCACTAAGACACAGTGTATACAAAACAAAAATGCATGGAACTGTGTTGAATATTTGAATTATCAAAATTACATGGTTTGAACTCACAGAGTCTGGCAGGAAAGCATTTGATGATTGCAGTTTGCAGGCTCTTGTCATCTGACAAAAACAACACTCCCTTCATGGATTGTTCAGTGCAGGAAATGGGCATGCTTATTATAAATCTGCTGTACAATAAAATTATTTATTTTCGAGAAAACAAATGCAGATCAGTATGACTGTATGCTTTAGCAGTGGAATAATAGTAAGAAAATACTCTCCATGTATCCACTTATCTACAGAAAAACAATCAGGTACCACTGTATGCATATGTAATATATAGACTGTAATCAAGAGCAATAATGCCTCTGTTAGCAGCAACAGTGTTGCTATCACAAGTTATGAAGGGTTGGATAAAATGGCCAAATATCTTGAAAATGGATCATCAGTTCTCAGTTTCCCCTATATTTAGGTAAAATTTTGCAAGACCGTAAAGGACATAAATAACACACATTGCATGAATCTGCACATTACGTTTTTAGCAACTTTTGATTCAGCTCTTCTGGATTTATATCAATGTTTTGATATTTTTAAAAAATATATGAAAATGAAAAAAAAAAAAATTATGTTCAGAACAGTAATGGCAATTTCAGATTGAAATATGAGATAACATGGACTTTGAGACTTTTCATTCAGTTGAGATTAGCAATTATGAATATAATGCCATATAACATGCCAGTTTAAATGACAGTGAAGCCAGTGATGGCTTACAAGATAACTGACATTAATTTATCATTCACCTGAATTTACCTTGTAAAAGTGATGATTATACATTGGATAAGCCCATCCAGAACCACTAAAGTGTGTTGATTGAAAGCACAAAAAAATGCATGATGTGTAGTTTGATATTTATAAAAATCATGGTACATTTTAAACATTTACTTGGTATGCAGGGATATTTCTCTTTATTTTGTTAGCCCTTCTGATCATGATTTTTTTAATATATAATTCAAAATTGCACTTGGTGCTTTGTTTCCCTTTCTTCTGCATTTTATTTATGTGTTTTTTGTGTATTTGTGTTTAATTTTTTAATTTTTATTTATTTATTTATCCTCACAGTAACAAAATTTGACTGATTATGCTGTGACTATGAACAACATGTTACAGATGGCAGAACAGATGCAGCACAACCACATGGCTGTGCTAGTCATTAAGCATGTAGATACATTGAAGGCAAAAACTCTTTGATCAGGCTAAGACAGAAATTATGCCAATTCAGCAGCAAAATGCCACAAACCCTACCCTATCTACCACAGACAAGATGAGTGGACCAGAATCTGGTCTCTGAAAGAGGAATTAATCAGCTACAACATCAAGAACTTTAGCGTTTCAGCTGAAAGCTGTGAGAATCAGTGGAAATATTATTTAAAATAAATCACCTTTGTTTAATTTCTTTCTTCATTTTTCATCATTTCTTTTTTTTTTTTTTTTTTTTTTTTTTTTTGTATTTCTCACACGGGTAGCACTTCATTGAATATTTGATGTCTACTACATCTTGTAATAGTTGTATCCACAGTTATTAAATGTTTTGCTTTCAAAATGAATCATGGAACATAATTACAGAAAGTAGCATTTATTCAAACTTCAGGAATGCCTTAATTGTTTCCGTAATTATGTTCTATCCAGCCTAATTGAAGGAATGACTTATATCAGATTGGGTTTGATACAAGTTAACAAGACTAAGATCCTGAATCTTGGTAGAAGCTTTACTATGAGGTCTAAACAGAAGAAATGAAAGTAAGTAAGTGTGTGTGAGTGTGCATGTGTGTGCGTGTGTGTGCAGAGCAGTTATTTTTGGTGAAAAGATGAACACTGCTGTAGGATTTAGGAATGATTTCAAGTCACAATGTATTTATAATACTTACAAAGCAATACAAATTTGGAACAGCTCTGACTAAGTAGATATCATAGTAGATAATAAATATAAAAAAGTATTAAAAGAATAGAAAAAGAAAGAATAGAAAAAAAGAAAATTAAAGTTATCTTATTTTATTCTTATTCATATCTTGGAAAAAGCAATAACATATACTTAAAATTCTATCAAGATGTTTATGATGGGTCTGTTATTACAAATGTTATTGTTTTATTACTTCGTTTTATTTTATTTTGTTTTGTTTTAGCACAAACATACAGGGCAAAGTGTGACCATTTTCTGATAGTCTGGCAATAATTAAAAAACTCTGACAGGCCTTAAACCCTGCAGTTACGATTGTTAGATGAAAACATAACTGTATAGTAAGTGTTCGCGTAAACTGTTTCTAAAACTTCGGCCAATTAACACAGTCAATGATCAGTAAGACAGAAAAACGAAATATGTCACTGCATTTGCAGACGTCAGAGCTCCTCCATTCTGACATGTCTGTATATCACAGAAAACTCAAAATATTCAGTCAGAAAAACCAAACTTTGAGTTACTTGGGTGACAGATTAAATGTCAACAGATTTTAATGAGATTTTTTTCCTGTCAATTAGAATAACCTAACCTTTCATTTACTTGAACTTTATCAGATCTTACGAGAATTACATTATCTTGATTGCCATAATTTCATGTGATAAAAATATAAATAAACTGGTATACATTTATTAAAATTATATCAATTAATAATGCCATTAATCACAGACATTTCAAAGAATATCCTCGAACAAAAATTAATATTAAAATAATAATAATAAAAATATAACTTACCGTCTGGTCCGCTATTTTCTCTAACGCGCCGCCATTTATCCCACAATTCATATTCTAGCGTCACTTCCTATTGTAGTTGTGAATCAAAGCATGTGCTTCGAATAAATTAGCACAATATAATTTCGAGACTACCGTTATTTAACAGTTGACTGTTATATTTTTCATGATTAGTCAAAGAAAAGAAACCGAGCGATTACTGATGTGGTTATACATTTGTTCAGTATGAATAACCAGATATGTTAGAGAATAACTGTGCCGATGCATTTTCTTTTTTTACTATTGTTAAATAAAGTATTATTTTATCCCATTTAAAAGGCATTCATTTCCAGACGGGGAAAAAAAAATAATAATAATAATAATAAAAAAATAAAATAAAATAAATAAATAAATAAATAATAATAATAATAATAATAATAATAATAATTTAGAAAAGAAGTTCAAAAATATATAATAAAGACGACTTTTTGAATGCCCTTTCCTGATAATTACAATGAGAGTATTTTAAGAATAATGCTTAAAAACTGAACAGATGATGAATTATTCTGTAAATTTAAGTAGTCCTATCAAAATTTATGAATTATAAACAAAACTATAAATTAGTAAGTCACTCAAAATATAATAGTAAAATTATGAAAAAAAAAAAAAAAAAAACAATACTATGTTAAGATTTATTATGTTGTGCGTGTGTGTGTGTTTAAAATGTAATGCTGCTGATTTTTTTGTACGCACGATCCAATAATAAAAAAAAACAGGAATAATAATTATTATTTTAACAAGAACAGCTTTTGAAATAAAAATGGCATACTAATAAACAACAAAGCGACCAGACATTTCATGTATGATATTCAAGGGGAAGGTGTTTGTTCCAGCTGGGCCACGTGTCGAACCCCACTAAATACATCAGTGGTCCTCAACCTGTTTGTTTCGCCAACGCCATACCTTAGAATACATGAAAAAAAAAGCGGCTCACCTGGCTAAATATATATGTAAAATATTTGAATTTTGCAAAATAAAAACATGGCATGTCATAGACAGTATACTTCTCTATGTAGAACGCAATGAGTACGAATGAGATTTGGATTTATTTTTTTTCTACAGAATTCTGTGGCACACTTAGGAAGATCTCGCGGCCCGCTGGTTGAGAATCACTGGTTTAGATTAAAATAAACTGGTGCGGGTTCTGATAATTATGTCTAAAAAATCGCACAATGCGTATCCATACGCATGCGGAAGTAAGGTAACAAATTACACTTTATTACAAATAGCGCTTCTATTACAAACAGACCAGCGCGACACTGAGTATCTAACTAGTCTTTCATCAAATATATCAGGATAAACTAGTTTTAACCTGTCGTTGGTATTAACAATAAACAGCACGCTGTAGCTGTTAATCTAGTCTATAACAGTAACGGCAGTTTTATTTTGTCTAATGTTCAACTGTCAAAACATTCTCTGCAATCTGAACAACACAACCAAAAAACAGTCCTTCTTTAATTCTTATATCTTTAAACACTTTACAGGGAAACTTTCATCCAAAATCATTATTTAGGTGTGATTTATTTTTTTATTTTATTTTATTTTATTTATTTAATTTAGTTTATAACACTATTGGATGTTTGGAACTGAAAATAGAAATAAATAAAATATATTAAAAAAAAAAACTAAAAAAAGAAGAAAAAAAAGAAGAATTTTAATGTTTCACGTGTTTTCACTTTTGGCTGGTTCCAGGCTTAATTAATAATCCTGATGTTTACGATGTAATACCAAAACGTTTTACAGTACACAGGTTTCCTCGAGATAATTTATTATTATTATTATTATAAATTAAGAGACGTCATTAAATAAATAATTCTGGTAGTCTGTTAAAATTATTATAAAGAAAAGGAACCAATTATTATAGTTGCGGGAAGATGTGAATTCTGAGAATCGTCACAAATGCGGTTTCCGTTTCTATCGAGTTTATTTTTATTTATTTTTAATTTAAAAAAAAAAAAAAAAAAGTAATAATAATAATAATAATAATAATAATAATAATAATAATAATAATAATAATAATAATAATGCTGTAATAAAATTAAGGTTGTAAATTAAAGTACAAATGCATAAATACATAAAATATATAACTGATCCATCGCTGATAACGTGGCAAAGATATCAGAGTCCCAGTAGTAGTGGAATGCCTCATTAAGTAATTTAATATATATATATATATATATATATATATATATATATTGAGCACGTATTTTCCAATGACAAATTCCGAAAGTTTAGCGTTAATGAAACAAGCGGAGTTACACAACGTTCAGCAAATATTTCCAGAAGTGACTGCTAAACGTAAAAGTCCGATTATGAGCTGGGTAAAAACAAGTTTAATAATGCCAGACGTGATTTTTTTTTAAAGAACAGAACACACTTCCGGGTATACAATTCGACGAAATGCATAAATTAGACATATTCGGCGTCGACATCCGTTTATTACCAAGTCGATGACCAGTTAAAAAATCACGAATTCAGTATGTGGATTTGGTTACATGATGCGAACAAAATCTGTCTGTGGTTAAATGACGTTATGCCGTCGTTGGATAAATTTAAAACGTTGTTTACCTTTCAAGTACCGAACATAAAACAACGGGTGTTTTTAACAATTTAAGACTACGGCATAATTAATTACGGGAGATAACTCTTTCACCCATCATGCAGTAAGATCACAACAGTTGTTGCCCCTGTATATTTAATTTAATTTAAAACGCAGCTTGGATACATCATATTTTTTTCCAAGATGACAACAGTTTTAGCTGCGATGTCTGTAGCATCAGTATTGGCCAGCTGACACCAGATTACGAAATTCATCTCGGACTTCTGGGCTAGCTACTTTAAGGCCGTTGGTAGATCTGTGAGGAATGTTTTGATGTCTTACATAGTCGATAAAGGATCCGAAATATCTATGTTCCATTGTCACCAGCAGTTCTTTGATTACGCGTTCGAGATTTGGATTTGTTTTCATATATTTAAAACCACCTAACTTGCTCAGTTTTTCTCAATCTTTATCTGATCGTTCCTTGTGGTGCCACACCCAGTCGACCAGTGCCGTTTCTGTAGCAGCCCCTGACGTTTCTGAAAGACATTCAGTGATGTCAGTGATGTTATCATTAAATTTCACTTTTCTTAGAGCCGCCATCACTTTCATCTGCGTCGAACTCTGGTATTAAACTGACTTTTCTTGCAGCTTCTGTCTCTCTTTTGACTCCTGTCTCTCTTTTGACTCCTGTCTTTCTTTTGACTCCTGTCAGCGGACGACGTTCTTATCATGAAGCTGATTTTCCTGCAATTGACTGCTGCTGTTGTTGTTGTGGTGGAAGACGTGTCATCGTTATTCGTGTGGTTTCGTCTTCAAATAAATCCATTTCAAAACAGAAGTCACCGTCGTCCATTGTTCCAAATTGTTGCTCTTGTTGCTTGTCCCGATGCTGGCGAATCAAAATCTTAGTCTGCCAAGAATCTAACTTACACATGTTTTTAATCTATAACCATATTGCTATGTAAAGTGTTTGTTTATCTCATTTACGAGATAAATATATATTTCTAACATACATTCCTTCATTGAAGTGAATGTTTTGTGCTTTAAAAGACGCTGTTAAAAGAATACTACATGATTACATGTGTTTATAATGAATCTAAATTATCTGATATATTTTACGTTGTCATCCCATATTCATAATATGTTATAAATGCTAAATTGTTTAAAAGTATTTTTCTAATACTGAAAGAGAAAAATGATATCTGTCATTTTTGACATTTTCATGATGATAAATTATTTTTAACCGTACAACTTTATCTGCTGAGATATAGTTCTCACACAGACAAATATATATATATATATATATATATATATATATATATACAAACTTTGACTAAAAACGAAATATCAGCACTTGTTTTCTACAACAGTGTGATTGAGAAAATAAATTTTCCAGGATAAATAGTAATTGATATGTCTTCTTCTACTTCAGGAAATGTTAATTATGTTTTGTAGCATTTTTATCTTAACCAGAGTCGTTATCGCTCAATTATTGATAATTAATTATAATTATTATTATTCAACTGAATTGAATAACATATATTATTATTATTAGATTTATTATTATTACTGTCGTTGTTGTCGTCGTGTTTTCTTCATAACATAGCCAAACCGGTTATTTATATATATGTGTCTTTTCCTAGTTAATATAACTGCTCCATCTTGAACTACACTGGGGTATAGACATCGCTGAACTGAACATGGAAGAAGTAAAGAAATATGCTTACATATTTGAAGGTAAATTCACTTGAGTTGTAATGTTTGCTATATCTGCATCACGTCCTTGCCTTTGTGGTAACAAACAAATGTAGTTAAAACATTAAAACAGTTGATGAATGTACACAGTAGCACAATGAAATAAACAAACAAAGAAAAATCTCCACCAGAGATAAATAAATTAATGTATAGCGTTTAATATCATATTTTAAAGTATTACATATTAAGTGAATACAAAAATTAGAATAATTGTGTCTTCTAAACCATGATTAGAAAGTAATATATGAAAACAGAAGCAAAAGTTTAATAAAGGTAACAAAATTTAGTAATGCAGAAACAACCTCGTTGAAGGAAATGTAAACTTAATATCTTCTGACACAAAGAACATCTGATTTAAGTTAAATGTCAACGATTGTGGAAAATAAATTAAAAATAAACAGATAAGAATAAATATATAAAAAAATTTAAAAAACCTAAAATATTCACAATAATAAGAAAATGTACTGAATAGTACCCCATATTAAATTTTATTTCATTTTTTTATTTTTTTTTTGCTTAATAACAATAATAATAATAATATCAACTAAAATAGATGCTAGAGTAGTACATCTATCCTTAAATAAATTATATATTTTAAAAAAAAAAAAAAAATAAAAAATAACTTTTTAATAATGAATCACAATGATTAGCTATATTACAGACAATAATAATAATAATAATAATAATATCAACTAAAATAAATGCTAGAGTAGTACATTCTGATGTATCACATGCAGTATTAGCTATATTACACACAATAACACACACCAATGTATAAAAATATTGATAAAATATCTTCTAATCTGGATATATTGCAAGATGTACATATTTGTAAATAAAATATAAATTTCGTTTTGATTAAGAAAAAATATATTAATAACAATTAAGGAAATAATTAAGTAAAAAAAGCCACTGAAAAGCCAAATTAAAAGATATAATCAACAGTTTAATTATGAAACTATAAAATAATTGTAGATGAATCAATAAAAATGAATATATAGTTATCGTCACTAAAGCAAATTTGACATCTGGATGAAAAGACATACGATGGATAGAATGACAAATGGAGTGAAACATAATCCACCATCTGTTGAAATCAGTGATTACCTTTTGAAATTCAGATGCGTTCAGATGGGTTTTCAGAACAAGACATAATGACATAATCTTCTGTTTAATGTTATTTTACAGAGCTTACTAATTTCCGAACACCAGCCATCAATAATTTATCTTAGAATAAATCAAATAAACTGGCCAAAAAATGACTAATTATTATGTCTTAATAATAATAATAAAAATAATAATAATAATAATAATAATAATAATAATAATAATAATAATAATAATAATAATGACAAGAACAATACACAAATACCACAAAGCTAATGATTACGTATAATTGGCGGGTGTTGGTGCATGTTTCGTGTTAAACAATCAGTAGCACATTGTTTTCTCTTGGTGTTTCTTTTTTTATTATTATTATTATTTATTATTATTAAATATTTAAACTGACAAATAAAAAATAAAACAACCTTGCTGCTTAGGATATAATTACCTTAAATAACAAAATAAGCATTTACTATACTGAATATTTAAAGTATAATGTTATATTACATAGTCAGTTATACTGTACAATTATAAACAGAAACTAAGAGATCTTATACTATACAAAATATATGAAATAGCACTAATTTGATCAGTCTATGTAATAAAATCTAATAAAACGTTTCATAACATTCCCATTGTTCTAAAATCTGTTTTCTCTTTACTGACAAATATCAGTTTTTCAATGTAGGGCAGTTGGCATAAACTGAAGATGCTTCAAGATTCATGAAGGCCAAGTTACATAAAAATGTAAAGTCATCCTGAAATAAAATAAACAAATACAGTATATTTCATTCCAGTACACAATTTAATATGGAAATATTCAGTAACAGCATAAGTATTAGATTATAAAATTAATGGTCTTGCCTCAAGCCGATTAGGAATTCAATACGATTTATTGATAATACGAGAGAGAGAGAGAGAGAGAGAGAGAGAGAGAGAGAGAGAGAGAGAGAGAGAGAGAGAGAGAGAGAGAGAGAGAGAGAGAGAGAGAGAGAGAGAGAGCATGCACGAGGGAATAACTTTTTGAGTAAACAAATGCTTTCTTCCATCAGTAGTAATTATTTAAAACAGTATTTACCTTGGTGAACTCTACGCTTGGAATCACTGACTGAAATCGTCTAATATTGTTGAATATCTCAACTTCTGAATCCAGCCGAATACCAGACAAGATGTTGTTTGCGATACACAGAGTTAGAGCGTTTTTAGCATCACCCTCTCTGTAAAAAATTATAAATAATAATAATAATAGAAACAGCGACTGCAATATTTAGCTGATAATGTTATAAAACACACTGTGTGCTAATGTTAAACTTTTGTAAAATAATTAATTTATATTCTTTGGAGCGTTATTCTAATATAGTTTAGGTAATTATATTATTTTTTATTAAAAGGAACGTAACAAATGCACTGACCTGTATATAATTGTGACAGGATATATCTTCCCTTTGTCCTGTTCTGTTTGAATGTGTTCACTGATTGTTGTCAGACAGGTTATCAGTGTGACAGAGTCAGTGGTTGGCAACCATCCGTGAATACAGAAATGTTCTATCTCTCGTTTTTCTGTACTGCCCTTAATTACAACATAAATATTGTTTAAAATTAAATACAAATATACATATATATGAATTTAATATATGACTCATACTGTAAGTAAATAAATCAGTAAATAAATGCATAAAGATATATACAAACACACATGCACATAGACGCACACACACTAACAGATTAATACCAGTTTTTGTTATTAATCATTTTACCAAAAAAAAAAATACGACAACCTCCCTTCAAAACTATAAATGAACAAAACCTCAAACAACTTACAAATAAATAAATAGATAAATAAATAAATACAGTATAAAATGCAGATTACTGTGTGTGTGTTTGTGTGTGTGCGCGTCTGTGTATTATATATGATGGTTATCGTTTACTTCCAACTAAAGAAATGAATAAAGAACATCATGCTGCGCAATTATCTGCATTAAAAGAGACATGAGAATAAGATTCTGGTTTCCATATTACATGGTAATTAAATAAATTACTATTCAGAAAGATACCTTTGTCTCAACTTGTAACGTCTTCTGGTTTATCTCGTGTAGGACTGATGTCTCTTTAAGAGCAGTGATTGTGGTTTCACCATGTTGTACAGAATTTCCTGGAGACGGAATCATTTCACTTACCAACTGGAATGTCAGAAAAAAAAAGATGTTACTTGTAAATTCTGAATAAGCCTGGATCGTACCAATAAATTTAATGATAAAGAAAACGAAAAATACTATTTCATTTGTAAATCTTTGAGCTGTAATAGAATTATATTTAAGTAAAAGCGATTGCAATATACCTGCGATTTAACAAAGGTTGGTAGGTGATTATGTGTTTAAATCCTTATAAAAATAATCAAACTAATTGCAGATTTACGACCTGCTTTCTTTTTGACATAGTCATATATGTAATTACACATAACATTTAATTAAATTAATAATAATAAAAAACAACGCTCTCTCTCTCTCTCTCTCTCTCTCTCTCTCTCTCTCTCTCTCTCTCTCTCTCTCTCTCTCTCTCTCTCTCTCTCTCTCTCTCTCTCTCTCTCTCTCTCTCTCTCTCTCTCTCTCTACCTCTCTCTCTCTACCTATATATCTACACCGAATCTGTTCCTGTACCTTTGAGGGCAAAGTTATAATTGTTCTTGAGCTGTTTTCAGTAACCAGTTTCCAGAAGATTACTTCGGTGCCTTTTTGATCTGGTGTCAGCAAGTATCCTTCTTTAGATATCTTGGACTAAAGTTAAAAGTAATGTTCAGTGTATATATAAATCTGTATTAAGACGAATTTACACAAATATTTACATAAAACAATCCAACAATAGCAGCAGATAAATGCTTTGGAAAGTTTTCATAAAAGGTTTCAGACGAAAGCATTATTGCAGATAGTTTACATTTAATAAATTTCTTTCTAAATAATTATTTTTGTTCTAATGATAAAATCAGTTTTGTAAGTGAAAAATACATACAGGCGGTCGTAGAGCGAAGAAGTCTTGTCGACCATCAACCCAGACTTGATACTTATCAGCTCTCTCTGTTAAATAAAACAATAAGAGTTCAAATCTTAATCTCAGTTTTCCCAAATTAAAAACAAATCAAAACCCACAAAAAAAAAAAAAAAACGATTTTTTTTAAAAATAAAACCGTCCTCCCCTAAAACAAAATCAGCCAAAAAAAAAAAAAAAAAAATAACCAATCAACAAATGAAAATTCAGGCATTGCATATTTACCTAAATACAATATGTAAGTGTGTGTGTTTGTATACATATACATATTGTATTTACGTACAATTATATATATATAGATAGATAGATATATATACACAGAGAGAGAGAGAGAGAGAGAGAGAGAGAGAGAGAGAGAGAGAGAGAGAGAGAGAGAGAGAGAGAGAGAGAGAGAGAGAGAGAGAGAGAGAGAGAGAGAGAGAGAGAGAGAGAGAGAGAGAGAGAGAGAGAGAGAGAGAGAGAGAGAGATCCTTTACCTACTGCAGAAATTAAAGACTCACTTTCGTATGGTATTTTGTTCAAAGATAGAATATCCTGAAAGAAAATATTAGAACAGTCCATAAAATCCATAAAACTATAATGAATTCATGCAACACTGCTCAGTTATTCAAATAATTAAACCAGTATTACTTTTACTAATATTGTTACTGCTACTACTGTTGCTACTGTTACTTTTACTACTACCGAAACTAGTGTTACTATTAATACTATAGCCACTGCCACTACTATTACGACCGATATTGCCATTGCCACTACTACTGTTTTTACGACCGATATTACTATTACTAGTACTACTGTTTTAACTAATACTACTATTTTCACTAAATTTCATTTTCCTCCGTCTCCTACTGCAACCATAACAAGTTCTACAGTTAACGAGTGATTACCTCTGCAAGCTGGTCACCAGTTTTCTTTCCCATCAGCAGAGAACCTTTCTCTTTAGGATATTTCTGAAGAAAATCCGCATTGCTCAGACTGGTGTCACCTAACGTTGCTAGTTCAAGCAGGGCAGTGAATACAGTCTCATACTGCTCCTGTTTTAACATAAAATTGATTCAAGTATTAATAGAATTGGGTTTAGACAACTAAACAGACATGTCTGTCTACCTGTCTCTCCATCTCTAATTGATGGTATGGCTGTCTTTCTATCTGTATATGTATGTGTGTTTGTGTATGTATCTTTGTTTCTCTGTATGTGTGTATATGTATGTACCTATATATGTAAATCTGTATGTTTATGTATGTATATATAAGTGTGTATATGAGTTTGTATATATGTGTGTCTTTTTATGTGTGTGTGTATTTACGTAATATGTATGCATATAAAATGTGCAATAACAACAACAACAACAACAGTAAAAATGTAAAATGATATTCATTTAATGAAATATAACGTACCAGATCGCATCAGCACCACTACAAAATGTAAAACAAAAATAAACGAATTAAGAAAGAAGAAAATAAGATAAAGAAGTAAAGTGATCTGACCTTGGTCTGTACGAGACCTCTACGCTGATCTCTCAGTCGAATCATCACTTTCCTGATGTCCACTCGTCCCGTCGCCTCCAGCTCGTCCAGCAGAATGTCCAGAGCAATGTACGTTCCTGTTCTCCCAATTCCAGCACTGAAGTGAACCATTAGTGATAACATAGCATTTTAAAATGATACAGCTCAGTATCAATGGGGTACAAACTATTTATATTTATTCATTTTTAGAAACCATTAAAAAGAAGAAAAAAAGATAGAAAGTAAGTAATATATGTGTATATAAATGAGACTGTATGTCTGTGCGTTTCAAATAAGGAATTGTCAGTCTGTACTGTTACTCAAACGATTTTGTTTTGTGATTTGCTTATTTGATCAGTGTGTAAAATACAATTATTACCTGCAGTGTACAACTACTGGTCCAGGCAGTAGAGGTTTTGTTTTTCTCACTTTCAGCATAAATTGTACGAAGTCATGAACATTTGGGACTCCGTGATCTGGCCATGAAATGAAGTGGAAATGTTGAAAGGTTTTTGAATTCCCAGACTAGAAAGTAGAAATAACAAAAATTAGGAATGAATTACAAAGTAAATATTGTTGTGATGTTATGTTCTGAAACATTATTTCGTGGCAAAATATTTCCTTTTTTATCCAGTCTGAATATAACTGGCTACGTTCCCGGAATGTTTGAAATAACTCTTTAATATATTCTAACGATCTTTGAACTTTAGTAACTTTTAAAATTTCATTAAAATGTGCAATTTTTAAGAGAACTTGTTCATGTGGCACATATATTTCGTTATTTATGGAATGAAGATATCAAACGTTTTCAAGATTTAATGCAAAACTAAATATTTTTAATTTAGATAATGTTTTCAAAATAGACCGGTTCCCTACATCAAACATTTTGGTGAAAATAAACAGAACAATTTCAAAGAATAAAACTGTAAATTAAAATATAAATGTATTGGTCTCTTTGTCTCTTTCCCACAGAAACATATTAAATATTATTTTTATTTTTAATAAGAACCTTTTTGTGAGTGACGGAGAACTTTCTAAACACGAAATCACTTCTTTCCTCTTTTGCAGTCACAGAAATTGCGAAGGTTCCAATGTTAATCATCTTTGTGTCTGACCAGTATGGTTCACATTTAGTCTAAACAAAACCATAATTTCAAGTATAAATATTGTTGATCTATTAAAAATATCCTCGTATTTATATAATTGCTACATTTCATTATTTTGAAATCATCAGACAAAATGTTATGTTAATAATCATTACAGAAATGAAAAAGTACGTTTGTTGTTTTCTGTTTTGTTCCTGTATGGTAGCCATTACACTGTACATACTGTTTCAAAATCATGCAAAATATCAATTCCTAATACTTCAAAATATCAGCAGAAATTAAAATTTCAAATCAAATATTGGCAGTTTTCTGTTTAGGTTTATTTCATTTTTACTTGTAGGCTAGAAAAGTTGTAATGATAAATTTGTATTTGCACAGTGAAGTATTGTAGATAAAGTACTATAATCATAGTTACATATCGGTAATATTCTATTATAATAATATTTACTTTCTTAGCTTCAACAAGTTTGGTCAGCATTACGATGTTTCCACAATCCTTCTCCCAGATCATTCTCCAGAAATCTGGCAAAGTCTTTCTGTTTGGTGCTAATAATAATAATAATAATAATAATAATAATAATAATAATAATAATAATAATAATAATAATAATAATAATAATAATAATAATAATGATAATGATAATGATAATAATAATAATACCAATAACAAAAATAATACCAAATATAATACTAATACTACTACTACTAATAATTTTCATGTGTATATAAAATTTCATATTAATTTTTTTAAAGTAATCGATACTAGTTCAGATATTTTATTTATGAAAATCAATATGAATGTTTTTCTAATATTTTCAATTAGCAGACAGAAATGTTTCTTACCTTGAGCTGCAATAAAGGAATTATTTTCTTCATAAGACTGAAAGAGAAATAGTTAAAAAAGTTAAAATTATATAAACAATGTTTAAAATTAAATATCTCTCTCTCTCTCTCTCTCTCTCTCTCTCTCTCTCTCTCTCTCTCTCTCTCTCTCACACACACACACACACACACACACACACACACACACATACATACACGCACACCATATAAATACACGCTGAAACACATACAGACAGACAGGCATACAACAGTTTTCTTTTTAAATAACAAAAAGAATTAAAACAGTAGAATATTTAATGCAATATAATAATATAAATAAAGAACTCACATCAATATAACTGGCGTTGATGTAATCAGAATGTGAGATACCCGGTATCACTGATAAAACCACTCTGTTGTTGTCATCTGAAAAATAAACACATTTTCAGCTGATTAACATTGTGTATATCATTGTAGAGTTATGTAAACATGCTCAGAAAAAATAAAAAAAAAAAAATGGACAAATAAAAAAGCAATAAGAACAAAAAATAAATAAAAAGTAAATAAACCAACAACAAACGAACAAGATAAAACCAGACATGCTACCTAATAACGCCAATCAAAACAAACAAACAATACATACAGATTCTTTAAAAATGGCAGCATATATTGCATGCTTAATAACCCTTTGAGGATGAAACAAACAAGGAATATGGGTGCCTCGCATTTTGCCCTGAATACCTTCTACAGCTATTAAAGTGACACATAAACCTGAGAATACAACATACATGGGTAGTATCCTTGGTATCTATTCTTTGTTCGGTTGTCAGCAATTTGTGATTCATCGTACGATGATGTAAATTTGGTTGGCAGTTTCTGTAATGATAAATAAAAAATGATTCTGATAAAATTATATCAACCAGTTCAAATATTAATTTTACACATATTTTCTGTTTTCTCTGACAAGATACCATTTTATATATCATATTATTTCTTAATTTCCTGGATTTCCATAGAACATAACATATTTTCCATAATTCAAATTTGAACATTATTTTGAAAATACTGCTAACACCTCAACAGACTGTTCTTATTTGTATATTAAAATATAATTTAAAATCAACATTTCAGATGTGTATTAAAGAATATAAAATTAGGTAAGTAAAGATATTTTGTTTATTTTGTACACTAATACATTATATAAAACAAACCTTGTATTCCGTATCAAAGCCTCCAGGCTGGTGTCTGATTTTGTCTATAACCTGAGACAGTTCACTGACAGACACACCAGTCTCTGGCAGGGTGAAGTCGTTGATGTTGTAGTACACCGAAGCTGACGTCTCGTCTTCAAGGTCTTGTTCGTCAATCTCTTCTGTAGACTCAACTCTCACATTGACTAATGATGTCTCTATCGGTTTAACCTCCTCTGAAATCTCATCTCCTTCAGGTTCTTGACGACTTGCATAAGCAGCATTGACATAAACATTACCATCTTCTACATTGGAATTACAAAATATTCAGTTGAATAGTCAACAAACTATCTGAAACTACAGTATTGTGACATATTTAATTCTGTATTGTTTGATAAGTAAGCTCTATAAACGTATCATACAAAACTCACATATTTTTCATGTTTCTATACTACATTAACTAAACAAGTAAGTATTCTTACGGTTTTTATCTTTTTGTTTTAATCGGTTATTTTCGCTGTTGGAATGAAAATTGTCTTTAGATTCATTCTTGAATTTTCTTCTACGTCTGAAAAAGCCAAACAACATAATTAACTTTGATGCTATGAAAATATGTAATTATTAAGTGCATGTGCGTATAATCTGAAATTGCATAAAAAGAAACATGAATATTACTATGATTAATGATTAGTGACATACACATATCCTAATGATATAGATGTATTCTTATATACAGACATGCAATGTTACATACACGTATTGATAAAAATAAATAAAAAGATGAAATATAAATACATACATATACATACATATATACAAACCAACGAATCTACGTATATACATACACACACACACATACACATACTAACAAATTTTAAATTTACGTTTATACTCAACCTTTACCATTGTTAAAGTTTTATGAAAACATTAAATATAAAATATAAATATATATCCATAAATAAATAAATACCTGGGAATCTGCCTACATACCTACCTACATATATACATAGATAAATACACAAATACATACATACCTACCTAGATTCATACATACATACATTTTTCAGCTAAACAATTTTAAATTTACATTTGTAACATATCTTTCCTTTACCATTGTTAAAGTTTTATGAAAACAAATTTAAAAATAAAAAATCATAAGACAATACACTTGAAGAAATATCTAATGTAAGTTGAATATACTCCTTTTTTCATGGCGATATAAAGATACAATGCAGGAAAAATATAAAAATGTATGTATTATTTTATTTGTTTATAATTTTTTATTTCTAGTTATTTTGAAATACCTAGTATGCAAAACAGTTATCAAATAATTATTTTTAAAAGACTTTTGAATATATTACATAAAAAATAAACAAACCTCATTATTAAAACATATAAAACCACAAAAAGTAGAATATTAAAACGATGAATCCAATAACAATTCCGATAATAAATGGCGTTTACATTTGCAGATGTGGAGCAATCTGACACGAAAAAAAAAAAAATATATATATATATATATATATATATATATATATATCACTAATTTAACTATCTGCAGTATTCAATATGAAATGCATTTATATTTCGAATAATTACAGACATTTGTTACACTAGCGTCCTGATTTACACTGAATTTAAAATGTTTAGAGATTTACAGTTCAAATCACAGTTTCCAAAGACTACAGAATGAATTTAAAATGTTCTTTTTGTATGATCTACTTGTTTTTGGAAAAATAAAACGATATCTTAAATGTTTTTTGTCTTTCTTTTTTTTTTTTTTTTTTGAAATAACAAAAATAATCATTTTAGAATGGACGAATTAATGAAAATCGGAATTTTTTAATATAATGTGTAGAAGTAAATTGGAAGAATTATTATTAAAATTTAAAAAATTATTATTATTATTATTATTTTACAAATATGAATAAACTCACGACTGGTACAAGAAATTCCTTCCCAACCAGCCAAACATCCATCAACACATTCTCCAGTCTCGTGAGAACAGTTGTGATTTTCAAAACATTTTCTTTCAGAACATGATAAACTGCACCCGTCTCCATAGAAATCTTCGTCACATTCTAAAGTTAAAATAAAATAAAATATAAATATCTTGAAATTATAGTCATTATGTTATATGCATAAGATATTATCTATAAATATGTTTAATTGGGTTTGCCACTGTGGCTTAGAGTTACATAAAACTAGCAAAGGAAGTATTATTTTTCAACATAAATGTAAAAAATGACAAAGTCAAAACAAAGGGTTAAAAATATTTTTCAACATAATGAAAGCGCTAAGAATATATACATAATGAAATATAAAACACAGTGTCACCATGTGAAGATTTAAATTTTTCTTGTTCTTGTCATTATATTGCAACCTTTGCAAATTCAGGAACGTTTATATATGATCTTTTGTAAACCAAGTGCACTGGCAGAAAGTAAAATAGCCCATTGTCTGCACCAGATACGATTGATCCTTCTACACATCATATCGAAGTTCCATTTCATTCTAACTGCTTACTGTATTTTGGTAAGAATTATGATTCCTTTTCCTTTGTGTGTGTACAAAATGATTTTAAATATAACTTTATACTCTGACTTACTTTGAGTACACGTAGCATTCAACCATCCAGGTTTACATCCTCCAACACATTTCCCAGTTTTAGAATCACAAGATGAGTCATCGTCTTTGCAGTGTCTGTCATTGCAGTTATAATTACAGTTTGTCCCATATGTTTTATCACATTCTGAAACATTATAAAACAAGAAGAATGAAAAAAAAGTAACGTTTCAATATCTGTTTTGAAAATATATCAGTCTGCATATTAAAATGGGTTTGTAAACATATAAATGTTATATTCTTCTTAGTTTAACAAAAACAATTTTTATTTGGAACAATTGTATATCTCAAAACCTGTCATAAACCAGTGTCTATCTATCTATTTCTTAAAACTGTTATTTAAAAAATAATGTTATCCTCCTTTTTTATCCATAAATAAATATTTTTTAAAGTTTTTTATTTTTTTTCATCCTGTCTCCTCTACATTTTTTTTTTCATTTAGAACAGATCATACTATTCAAGGAAAAAATAACAAACAAAAAATAAATAAATAAAAAAAAAGCAACACTACAACAATAAATAAATAAAAAATAAAATAAAATCAACATAAGGAAATAAAATAAATAAATAAACAGACAAAAAATAAATACTTAAATAAAACAAAAAAAAACAAATTTTTGATATAACCATTTACCTGTACAATCAACACCTTTCCATCCAGTTTTACATCCTGTTTTACATTTACCATCAGTGTGTTTACAATCTGACTGTCCGTCACAGCGTCTGTCTGTACAAGACTTTGAACAGTTGAATCCGTAAGTGCCCCATGCACAAACTGTAATAAGAAACAACTTATTAGTTATTAATCTATGACAGAATAAAATAATAAAATAAAAAATAAGATATAAGCTACAAAGGAACTAACTGAATGAAAATATTTGACTAAATATTCAGTTTGTGTCTCTTACTTTGAGAACAGTCTGTGTTTCTCCAGCCTGGCTCACAACCTCCGACACATGTTCCAGTGTTTGAATCACACGTTGAGTTAACCAAACAGTGACGATCAGAACATCGCTTTGAACATCCAGAACCATAAGTCAGTCCTCCTTTACATTCTGAAATTCAGTTTTAAATTTATATAAATAAAATACTAAAATATTAAATTATTAAGTTTTTACAATAATTAAAAAGAAGCAGAAAACGGCATGAACAGTGTTTTTATATTGTTTCGTCATTTACACTGGAATTATCAAAATAAAAAGTTGAGGGAAAAATTTGTAAAACTTTGTGGATATTTCCTTTGTTTCATGTTTTATTATTTAACGTTATGAATTATGTAATGTTTGTTCAATCGTCGCTGAAATGATTTGCTTTGTTATATTAAATATGTTTAGCCATTAAATCATACTGTGGTACTAACACGTCCTATACTTCAGTCATGTCAGCTTTAACTACTTATATTATATTTACCTCTACAATCAATTCCTGCCCAACCAGACAGACAACCATCATTACATTTTCCGTTTCTGTGATTACAGCTTTGATCTCCTGTACAGTGTCGATCTTCACACTTTAGTGAACACTTCGGACCATAAAACCACCACTGACAAACTGAAAAATGTCAAAAATAATAAGTTAATATTTAAAAATAATTATTTAGGAATAAATACTACATATATCCAGAATGAGCAAACAAGAAATTAATAATTTTGAGTTTTTAGTTTTCACCTTGAGAACAGTCTGGTTCTGACCATCCTGGTTGACAACCTCCGATACACTGACCAGTCTTTGTGTCACACGTTGATGTGTTCAGACAATGACGTTCAGAACACTGCTTCTTACAACCAGATCCATAGGTCACTTCTTTAACACATTCTGAAATATACAAAAGTAATTACATGTTGTTGAATAAATTAAAGTTATAACTTTTTTTCTTCTGAAAATCAATAATTACATTAACAAACTGGTATCCAATTAAAAATAATTGACTAATGTGTTAGATCAAAAATAATTCGACTTCGTTTCAAGTTATACAGTAACAAATGAAATATCATTTCTGCTAAACGGTTAAAGAAGAAAACAAACGTTAATTATTTGCAAAGTCAACCTCATTTTTTTATGTAATAATTATTATAACTGTTATTCCAGACTGAAATACATTTATTACATGCAATAGATAATTAGGCCTGACTGAAATACATTTATGAATTTATAGATAATAAGATACTTTGACTGCAGTCTTTTTCTTTCCAGCCTTGTTCACATCCCCTAACACCACAGTCTCCGTACTTTTTATCACAGGCTGCATACTGGGAAGCACAGTGACGATCTTTGCAACTTTTGTTACAATTATAACCATAAGTTACAGACTGTGTACATGCTGAAACAGTAAGAATACTTAGATAAAGTCAGTTATAAAATAAATGATTACATTTTTAGAAATATCTACAATCTCACAGTAATTTTTCAAACTTACATCATATCACAGATATGATAACACTAATAAAAATAGATAGAAAATTATTTATGATATAACCTTGCATACAGTCAGTTCCTTTCCATCCTGCCTGACATCTGCTAGTACCACAGTCTCCAGTTTTCACATCACAGGACGGATTTGTTGCAGCACAATGGCGATCTCTGCAACGTTTATTACAGTTTGGTCCATAGCTGTAATTTTGTATACACGCTGTAAAAATAACAACAAATAAATAATAATAATAATAATAATAATAATAATAATAATAATAAAGAAACCACACTTCTCTAAAGTCATAGTATAAACAAATATTTGTAGGTTCTTTAGTACAATACAGGTGCATCAAAACATTTTATAGTGCTAACCAATAAATAATTCAGAAAAGTCTGATCAAGAAAAAACTATTTTACACACACCTTGAGTACAATCAGTTCCACTCCAACCAGCTTGACATCCTCCAGTACAAGACCCAGTCTGTGTGTCACAGGGAGAGGAAACAGCACAGTGCCGTTTATTACATGACTTGTCACAGTTAGAACCATACAGACCAGTCTGACATACTGAAAAATATTTACACTCTCTTTAAAACAGTGACTTGTCACAGTTAGAACCATACAGACCAGTCTGATATACTGAAACATATTTACACTCTCTTGAAAACAGTGACTTGTCACAGTTAGAACCATACAGACCAGTCTGACATACTGACAAATATTTACACTCTCTTTAAAACAGTGACTTGTCACAGTTAGAACCATATAAACCAGTTTGACATACTGAACAATATTTGCACTGTCTTTAAAACAGTGACTTGTGAAAGAGTAAAGAACAAATGTGAGTAACATGTTTGTTTTTAAACATAAAACTGGCTAATTAATCATAGCATGCATTTTCTTGTTTATGTAATACGTATTCGATCTTAAACCATATGTATACTATGAAACAATATTATTAACATGCCATTAAATTTGCTCATTCATTTGAATGTTAACTGTAAATATATTTATATTTGTCGTCACAAGTACTTAGAATCACTTGTGTTCATATTATAATATGACCTGACGAACACAAGAAATAATAAAAAAAGGAAAGATACAAATATTAATTAATTCTAGGTATAGATATTGATACCAAATGTTGAAACGATTACAGATCATATCAAACTTATTAATAGATGTTATTCCGTAATCAGCAGCGTTTTTTTTTTCCGCAAAGACAGTCACATCTAAAATGTTGAATTACTTGTACAGTCATCTCCAGTCCAGCCTGTCTCACATTGTCCACTACATGATCCAGTGTCTGTAGGACAGCTTTGTTGAGAATTCAAACAGTGACGATCTTTACACAGTTTGTTACAGTTAGTACCATAAGTTACACCTGACTGACACACTGGAAAAAAAACATGGAAGGATTCGAATAAATAAAATACTTATTAGGCTAAAGTCAAAACTATATTTCTGTATTGATTTCATGTTTTAAATTAGATTAATAGAACTCACTAGAAATAATGACTGACAGAAAATAAAGTCTTATTATATCGCACGCCTGAGTTTTATCTTAGAGATATATCTTATCTTTATAAATATTAAGAGAAACATCAACAAAACAAATAAAACAACAACAATAAAAATAAGAGGAATGTTTAAAGTATCTGTGACCTTGCAAAGAATGTTATTCACAAGTCGCATAAAATTAAGTAGAATTTTAGTTAAAATATAATTGTGCTTACGCTCTGGACATGAAACATTCTAACATATCACATCACAGCTTTTAAACTGATATATAATAAAAATAATAAAAGTAAGATGTATGAGTAATATATATTCCCCAGCCATCAACTGACTGACTGATCAACACACCAAATCAGAATTACAGCTAAAAACAGCCAGATATATCTAATAGAGAGAGAGAGAGAGAGAGAGAGAGAGAGAGAGAGAGAGAGAGAGAGAGAGAGAGAGAGAGAGAGAGAGAGAGAGAGAGAGAGAGAGAGAGAGAGAGAGAGAGAGAATATAATTATATTACAGCTCAAAGATTTACAAATGAAATAGTATTTTTCGTTTTCTTTATCATTAAATTTATTGGTACGATCCAGGCTTATTCAGTATTTACAAGTAACATCTTTTTTTTTCTGACATTCCAGTTGATAAGTGAGATGATTCCGTCTCCAGGAAGTTCTGTACAACATGGTGAAACGACAATCACTGCTCTTAAAGAGACATCAGTCATACACGAGATAAACCAGACGACGTTACAAATTGAGACAAAGGTATCTTTCTGGATAGTAATCTATTTAATTACCATGTAATATGGAAACCAGAATCTTATTCTTATGTCTCTTTTAATACAGGTAATTGCGCAGCATGATGTTATTTATTAATTTCTTTCGTTGGAAGTAAACGATAACCATCATATATAATACACAGACGCGAACACACACAACCACACACACAGTAATCTGCATTTTATACTGTATTTATTTATTTATCTATTTATTTATTTGTAAGTTGTTTGAGGTTTTGTTCATTTATAGTTTTGAAGGGAGGTTGTCGTATTATTTTTTTGGGTAAAATGATTAATAACAAAAACTGGTATTAATCTGTTAGTGTGTGTGCGTCTATGTGCATGTGTGTTTGTATATATCTTTATGCATTTATTTACTGATTTATTTACTTACAGTATCAGTCATATATTCAATTCATATATTTGTATATTTTTATTTAATTTTAAACAATATTTATGTTGTAATTAAGGGCAGTACAGAAAAACGAGAGATACAACATTTCTGTATCCACGGATGGTTGCCAACCACTGACTCTGTCACACTGATAACCTGTCTGACAACAATCAGTGAACACATTCAAACACAACAGGAAAAAGGGAAGATGAATCCTGTCACAATTATATACAGGTCAGTGCATTTGTTACGTTCCTTTTAATAAAAAATAATATAATTACCTAAAATATATTAGAATAACGCTCCAAAGAATATAAATTAATTATTTTCCAAAAGTTTAACATTAGCACACAGTGTGTTTTATAACATTATCAGCTAAATATTGCAGTCGCTGTTTCTATTATTATTATTATTTATAATTTTTTACAGAGAAAGTGAAGCTAAAAACGCTCTAACTCTGTGTATCGCAAACAACATCTTGTCTGGTATTCGGCTGGATTCAGAAGTTGAGATATTCAACAATATTAGACGATTTCAGTCAGTGATTCCAAGCATAGAGTTCACCAAGGTAAATACTGTTTTAAATAATTACTACTGATGGAAGAAAGCATTTGTTTACTCAAAAAGTTATTCCCTCGTGCATGCTCTGACTGATCAACACACCAAATCAGAATTACAGCTAAAAACAGCCAGATATATCTAATAGAGAGAGAGAGAGAGAGAGAGAGAGAGAGAGAGAGAGAGAGAGAGAGAGAGAGAGAGAGAGAGAGAGAGAGAGAGAGAGAGAGAGAGAGAGAGAGAGAGAGAGAGAGAGAGAGAGAGAGTATGACGTGGCTGGTCTTACACAAATTCTGTTGAAACATAATAAAACATAATTTGATACATATATGTAAAATAGGTTTCAAAAATCTATAAATAAAATGTCGTATATGTTTTACTGAAGTTGGAAAAGAATTCGTCTCCAAGACAAGACACAAAAGGAATAATAATTATATGAAGAACATAAAATAGGGACTGAAGCTTTTCTGACGATTTCCTCTTAGCATAAACTCACTTTACATTTCTGTGTTTATAGCTTTCTCCTCAGTCTCTCCTACAGAGGAAAGAAAAGCTGACAGTTCAAAATGGAATAATATAAACATTTCAAAACTGTTTTTCCTTTTCATTTTGTTAACATATTTTTCTTTTGTTCAATGACTTTTTCTAAGATGTTTAATTACCTGTACAGTCTATTCCATCCCAGCCTGTCTGACATTGTCCACTACATGATCCAGTGTCTGTAGGACAGCTTTGTTGAGAATTCAAACAGTGACGATCTCTACACATTTTGTTGCAGTTAGTACCATAAGTTGTACCTGACCGACACACTGAAAACATCGAAGAAATCGAATAAGTAAAACAATTCATTAGACCATATTAAAAAATGTATATCTAGTAATTTTTTGTTCTTCTCTCTCTCTTTTAAATTAGATTAATATAAATAACAAGAAAATATAACTGACTGAAAATAAAGTGCTATTATATGGGACAGCTGTAGTTTATTTTTGATATATATATATACCTATTATCTTTACAAACATTAAGAAATATATCAATGATATAAAGAAAAGAACAACAACAAAAAGATAAGTATTTAAAATAACTCTGACATTACAGAGAATATTATTCACAAGTCGCATAAAATTAAATATAACTTGAGATAAAATAGTATTTGCTTTACACACTGGACATGATGGATTCAAACTTATATGACATCACTGCTTTTGAACTGATATATAATAAAAATAATAAAAGTAATATCTATCAGTCAAAAATAAAGATCACCGAGCATCAACTGACTGATCAACACTCAAGTGATGGACAGAACACCAACACAAAATAGCCAGATATATTTTATATATAAATATATTAAAACATAATTTGATACATATATGTAAAATTACTAAGACAAATCTATAAATAAAGTGTCATATGTGTTTTACTGAAGTTCGAAAAGAATTGGTCTCCTAAACAAGACACAAAAAGAATAATAATTATATGAAGAACACAAAATAGGGATTGAATCTGTTAGGTATTTTTATGGTAAACTCATTTCTGGTTTGTATCTCTCTGATCGCTCCCTCTTCCAAACGAAAGGAAAGCTGACAGTTCTGACTGGAATAATATAAAGATTTTAAAACTGCTTTTTTTCTTCATTTTGTTAATATACTTTTCTTTTGTTCTATGATTTTTGCTTAGATGTTTAATTACCTGTACAGTCTATTCCATCCCAGCCTCGTTTACAGTGTCCATTACATGATCCAGTGTCTGTAGGACAGCTTTGTTGAGAATAAAAACATTGACGATCTTCACACAGTTTGTTACAGTTAGTACCATAAGTTGTACCTGACTGACACACTGAAAACATCGAAGAAATCGAATAAATAAAATAATTCATTAGGCATCATTCAGAAATATATTTCTTTAGTGATTTTTTTTTTTTTAAAATTAGATTAATAGAAGTAACTAGAAATAATGACTGACAGAAATAAAGTATTATTATACCGCATGCCTGTACGTTATTTTACAAATATATATTATCTTTATAAATAAAGAAAAATATCAGTAAAACAAAGAAATCAACAACAACAAAAATAAAATTGCTTAAAATAATTTTGACATTACAGAAAATATTATTCACAAGTTGCATAAAATTAAATATAACTTTAAATAAAATAGTATTGTGTTTACACTCTGGACATGAATAATCCTAACTTACATCATACCACTGCTTTTAAAATGATATATAATAAAAATAATAAAAGTAAAATCTATCAGTCAATGATACAGATTTCCCAGCCATCAGCTGACTGATCAACATTCCAAATCATGTACAGAATAACAACTAGAAGTAGCCATATATATTTAATACATAATTTGATTCGTACATGTAAATTAGCTTTCATCAATCTATAAGTGAAAAACATAAAATAGTGATTGAATATTTTCGGACGGACCATCTTAATATAAACTCACTTACATTTCTGTTTTTATATCTTCTCATCGTTTCCTCTTACAGAGGAAAGAAAAACTGACAGTTCTGATTGGAATAGAAGACATTTTAAAACTGCTTTTTTTAATTTCTTTTATATTCATTTTGTTAATATATTTTTTCTTTTGTTCCATAATTTTTGATAAAATATTTAATTACCTATAATTATAGTAAAATAACTAATATATTTATTCCATGAGGGTTTTCCTGCAACGATAGTCACATCTGAAATGTTTACCTGTACAATCTATTCCATCCCATCCTGATTTGCATTGTATCCATTACATGATCCAGTGTCTGTAGGACAGCTTTGTTGAGAATTCAAACAGTGACGATCTTTACACAGTTTGTTACAGTTAGTACCATAAGTTACACTTGATTGACACATAACTAAAACATAAATAAAGTAAGCAAGTACCTCAGTTGTCTTTCTAATTATATCCCTTGATTTATCTTTCTATCTGATAAGCATTTTAAATAATACAGAAGAAAATAAACATAATTTTTAAAAACATAGTATAGTTCTTTATTTTTGAAATTAATCAACCCTTACTCTCAAATAATAGTAATAATAATAATAATAATAATAATAATAATAATAATATTAATAATAATAATAATAATAATAATAATAATAATAATAATAATAATAATAATAATTAATAATAATAATAATAGTAATAATTTAAAAGACACCAAAAGGACTAATAATTACTTTTCAAACCAGATGGTAAACTCCTTGACGTCCAATGACAACCAGCTACATTGTAAAGTTGAGCCAGATACTCGACTATCATCTATGAGTTCATTATCTAGATTCTCAAGTAAGTAAGATATTTTTGTTAATTTTCGTACAAAGATGTGCTTGACAAAATATTAATCATCTCTATCCAGTTTTCTTGAAAATCACTCCAAATTAGTGTTTAATATTAGGATGTCATTTGATCCTACGAGTTAATTTTTCAGTGAAAGGAGATGCAAGTCAACTGTTAGGAGACGTTGAACAGTCAGTGTTAGTTTCCACACATCATGGATTTTCTCTGACCGGGCACAGTTGACTGTTTGCTTACTTGAGCGA
This sequence comes from Chrysomallon squamiferum, assembly GCA_012295275.1. Lineage (NCBI taxonomy): Eukaryota > Metazoa > Mollusca > Gastropoda > Neomphalida > Peltospiridae > Chrysomallon > Chrysomallon squamiferum. The sequence continues at coordinate 35,025,160 of CM022672.1, read as the reverse complement.
ACACTTCTCCTTATACAAATGTGTCCTTACTCTGCATACAGTTCCCACAGTGCAAAAGTAGCAACAGTTATTAGAGTTATTTTGTTATGTCTTCGAAATTGGACCTGTACATTTGATTTTACCCTCCCACCAACGCCCTCTAAATGTTTAGAAAACATTAGTTGCAAGGAAGAAAATCTCTTTCTATAAATTCTCACTTTGTAGTTATGATTTAGTTACCTGTACAGTCAACTCCAATCCATCCAGCGTCACATTCTCTATTACAAGAACCTGTATAAGCAGGACACGAATTAGACTGACAATGACGACTGTTGCACAGTTTGTCACAGTAAGAACCGTAAAATCCTGTTTGACACCGATGATTGCTACACCATGTGTCACAGTCAGAACCGCAGTAGCCTGTTTGACACACTGAAAAATGTAAACACGAATTTAAAAAACATAAATGTCAGTGCCATTATATACATGTAGAAGAGAAGAAAGAAACAATATACGTTAAATCTATCAATCAATTAAATAAACAGGAAAAAGCAACAAAAATAAAATAAGATAATAATAATAATAATAATAATAATAATAATAATAATAATAATAATAATAATAATAGTAATAAAAGGAAAATAATAATAATAATAAGAAGAAGAAGAAGAAAGTAAAGAAATATATTAGGAAAGTGTTTTAAAGTCGAGGATTAGTATTAAGTATCTTTTTTAAACTATGTTTTTTAAGGTATCTTCCAATTTGTTACACATCCCATTTATAGCAACACACGTCATGGCTGAGTGAAATGCTAATCATACACCTTCTACCTAGCATGAAATAATTATCTCTTCTTCCCAGCTGTTACACGTCAGCTTAGGGAATAATTAAGCAAATCTCTACTAACAATTAAGAAACATGAACAGAAATAGATTTTCATATCCATTTATTATGAATTCAGTCAGACAAAGCAACAATAATATGAATTATTATATCACAGTGAGCATGTATGAATTATTAATGTAGATATATTATTTACAGTATTAGAGTTATATAGCAACATCAGTATATAAATATGTCAACAAACTTCAACCGATGTTACAGAGGTTTGTTTAGCGTCCCTTAGTTGACTGTGTAACAACTGGGTGTGTAACAACTGGGTGTGTAACAACTGGGTGTGTAACAAATGGGAGACAACCTCAGTTCCATCCTATTCAAATATGATCTACGAACTGTTCAGTGTATGTTTTAATTATGTGATAATGTAAAAAAATAAATTGTCATTTGATAAGACAAAAGAATTTTAAAGGAAAAAACATAAATCCCCAAAATTCAACTATATGAAAGGTATTTAATAAACCACAATAATTATTTCAGAATAAATTCAAATTAGAAATAATAATATAAATTATATATTGTGAACTGAAACAGCCATCTCAACATTGTTGTAAGATAAATGATTATTTTTCACTTGTTTTTAACACTTGTATTTCTGCTGACATCCTGCAGTTGCAATAATCAATATAGTAGTAATTATTACTAATGACAAATATCAATTGTGTGTTGAATTACCATAAACTTCTACTTCTACAAAGTCCAATGCTGTCGACTGTCCATTATTTGTTCCTTGATAAACAGTCACATATCTAGCGTTGACGTTACAATTGATGTTCACAATTTCATCTTTTCTACCAGTAACAGTACCACACAGATGTCCTGTGTTAGACTGTCTCGCTGCTGTGTTAGCATAAACCTCTACACCATTTCTTCTCCATTTATCTAAATTAAATTAAATTCCGTGTTACAAGTACTTAGAAGTTTGAATCAATTCGAGAACTAGGATTAGCATGACACCAAGCAATCAAATACAATTTATTTCCTACTTTTATTGATAAATTCAAATAATATTAATAATCAAAGATGATAATGATATAAACAAACAAAGGCATTTAAGGACGTCTGCTGCAAACAAATAAACATTAAAAAAATTACCCGAAAAGAAACGAACAAGAAATACATCAAAACAATAAAAATTAAATAAATAAATAAATAAATGTAAAGAAAAATGAATTCAATGAAAAAAAATGTCATGATAATTTTTAATAATAAAGTTAAGGTTTATAAACTGTGTCGTCACAACTTGTTTATACACAGGTCACATTAAAAAGTGTTCAGACATCCTCGGACTCTGCTCATCATCGTATGGCGATTTTGCTAAAATGTGATTACTACAACTGATCTACCCCGTCTACAATGAAACTGAGGAAACCTACTTTTAAGCTACTGTTTTCAGATAAAATGTGGTTTCGTGGATTTTGTAAAAAAAACAAAAAAAAAAACAATATGACACCAATAAATCAATAACGTTGTCATGTAAACATTATAAACATAAACTTTAGCAAATGTAATAATAGTTAACTTGCAGAAATAATTATACAACAACAGCAACAACGACAACAAAAAGGAAACAGCATCAAACACTGACGTCCATCTCCCTCACTTACAAGATAACATTAACAAACTAAAATATTTGTTATAATTAATATTACATCTTGTATATTCATAATTAAATTTTCATACTTACTGTCATATCTGAAATATATTTTAACTTCATGGATGAAGTAAGGTTTTCCTAAATCTACTTCCCACCACGTGTAAGGCTGGTTTGTATCTGTGTGTATAACTCTAAGCCAATTTCCACTGGTTTTTCCATCAACGCCTCTTGAAGCATGATTTTCATAACCCGGCAAATAAGAATTTTGATATGCATTTTTATTCCGAGCTACGTTTACTGAAAAATATCACATATAACTGAATGAATGAATGAATGAAGAAATAAGTTAGTACAGTAAATTACTACTTCAGTAGCGGAAACAAAGACATGTATCTAGAAAGAGGTATTTTACTAATATTTTCTTAAAATAAAACATTTACAAAATAAATATGTATACATCCTTCTGGACATTTAATTATTTAAATCATAACAATTAAATAAAAATAATATTAATACATATATACACTTATAAATGGATTAACCAAGCAAATAAGAATTTTGATACGCAGTTTTATTTCGTGCTATGTTTTCTGAAAAATATCACATATATAAATGAATGAATGAATAAAAGAGTAAATGAAATTACTACTGCAGTAACACATATACTGTATCTAGAGTAAGTATTTTGTGTACATTTTCTTATAGTAAAACATTTACAAAATAAATATGTATAAACCCTTTAGGAGACTGAATTATTTAAATTATAACAATGAACATTTTAGAATAAATACAATATAATCACTTATAAATAGATTAAATGGTAATCTAATTGTCAGGATATACAGTTATATACAGATATAACTAAACAAGATGAAAAGTGAAGTGTGTTGTTTGATACAATTGACGTCTCATTCGGAATAATGAGAAATGAAGCAAACGATAGTCCTGATTCTAAAAAAAAATAACAAACTATAAGAAAATATCCAAACAGCAGCCAATACGCTTTACAATAATAATGAACAAGGAAATATAAATACAAAAACTTATTCCACCTTGTGAACTTAACGTTTTGTTTAACATCTGTAACAAAGATTAAAAGACGTTAGGGAGGTTTGTGTTTTAGTAAAAGTGTTTTTGTACACGTATGTTTATTTGTTTTGTTTTTAACAGAGAGAAATATGGAGAGCAGAGATAAAGAGAGAATGTATGAGTGCGAAAAAAAAAAGAGGAAAAGACAGAGAGAGAAGTGGACACAGAGAAAGAGAGAAAGAAGAAGAGAGAAAAAGAAAGACAACAAAAAAACAATAACAAAGAAACAAAGCAAAAATATGTTAAAGACAATAATTGCTGGTGGACAAGTGATATTTTGCTTCACCGTTAGAATTATACGTTATTACCTTTACACAGAGATTTCTTAAGTAACTATATTTTTTATTTCTTTCTCTGTGTTTCTCTGTGTGTATGTCTCCTATCTTCCTATTATATATAAAAAAAATTCAAACCAAGAAACAACAACAGAACACCTCAAAAAGATAAACCCAACAATGAACTCACACAAACCCTTTTCTCTCCTTCATTTCTTTAAGATTTTTTTCCTGATTCGTGAACAGAAAGAGAAAACATAACGAAGCAGCAGCCATCAAGGAAGTAGAACTCATTTACTGTACTTCCTATATAAAATATGCGCTCTCATATAAAATGTTGTTTTGTAATTAAACTCCAAACACAACAAACTGTGACCTAACAGGAGTGAAATGACACAAATCTTCTGCTACAGGAAAAGTACAATTAACATTAAGTGAAGTATGTGTAGTGCTATGTTTGTATGCGCTGTAATCATCATTTAAACAGTTTATAGTTGATAAATGAATATTCAAAACTGATGTTTATTCTGAGAAAAACAGAATACAAATATTTGTTGTTAACGTTTGTTTATGTTATCAATGTGCTGTCCAAGTAAGTTAAATAAACAAGAGTCATTAATATACTACTTAAAATATTTCTCTGTTTTGCTTTTTTGTTTTTCATTTTGTTTATTAATTTATGTGTGATGCTTAATATATGCACTGAAATTAATATATGCATTTCAACTGTTTTAATATATGTTGTTTATTTATGATAATAAACAACATATTTACCTTAATGACAACATAATTATATTTGAAAAAAAATGAATCAACGATTATTATTAACTATCAATATTTATAAAAGTTAATTAATTAATGAATCAATTATTATTCATAATCATCACTAGCAAACGTGTGAGAAACCAATTTTTTCCATTACATATATATCTGTACATATGTCAGTGTTTAAACAATAGAACCAAAGCTCGACTTGTTTACATTAAAATCGCTGTTTTGAAATGTTTTCATATCTACTGAAACCTTACATCTTCCTGCTACACGATTTCTCTTTCTTTTTTTTTTACTTCTTTACCTTACCATTACCACTACCACTAACAATTTAACTACAACAACACCAACGACAACAAAGAAAACAGGAATAATGATAATCTTAATAACAGAGGGGAAGAAAAATAAATCTTATTTGCAAAATTCGTTTTAGAATGTTTATTTTTATCATCGTAAATTAAAATTAGTCTTTGAAAAATAATAATTAACATTAAGAATTAATCAAATAAAAACCTAGACAACCAACACAAAAAAACGTTACAAGCATTATCCTATGTAATAAATAAGGACGTAAGATTATCTTAAAGTATTTTGTAAAATTATCAGTCTGATTTGTGAACAAAACAGTAACACACTTTAAGATGAAGATTCTGTTTCTCTTTAGTTTTATTAATGTCTGTGGTGAAAACGCGACATATATGACTGAATGTTTGTTTGTATCTAGACGCGTTTGAGTGAGTCAACTGGTCTGTCTGTGCGTTAACGTTGCGTTTCTACATCTTTTTATGAAGTGTGTTTACATTTGGATCAAACAAAGAACACGGATGTTTGAACAGCAAAAGAAATACATTTATGTATACATGAAATAAAGCGAACGAGTCATATATTTACACACTGAGCTAGAGAGAGAGAGAGAGAGAGAGAGAGAGAGAGAGAGAGAGAGACTATAAATGTTTAACTGTATCTTTCTTTTGTTTAGCTTCATGCTTAATATAAGTAATACATTTAAATTAGGTAGTAAAATTGCGAAAATGTATTCTTTAACAGTCTTTTATATCGTTTTTTTCTGAAATAAAATATTTATCAGTATCACTATAAATTAAAAGTAATAATTATTCGTCTATCCTGTATATCTTACACAAATACAAATATTTTATAACTCACCATATCTGGCTGCTATCTGTCCTGACTGCAAAATCAAACAACAAACTAGAAACTGAAGACTTATCCAGCACCCAGCCATAGCGAGAATGTTTCGTAGACAAACAAATCAGGAAGTAAAACTGCGAGCTGACACAAGACTCATTGTTATGACTCACAAGTAGAAAAGACAAAAACACCATGTAATATATTCTGGTACAAAGTTCATACGATTTGAAAACTGAGTGTTTCTGTTAAATTAAACACACTGAGGTTAAATTTAGATCTAGGAAAAAGACGTTTTACTCGTTCTGTAATTAGGTCACAACTGACAGAAATCTTTTCACATACATTATTTTATCAGACCGGTGTCGCAGTATCTCTGTATTGTCATCTGTGATGTTTGTAACTGAGCGTGTGAGTGGGTGTGTGTATACATTACAGAATACTGCTGAATTCATCTAATAATGAAAGAAAAAGCTTAACTGTATGTTTGACTTAGAGAGATTGAATCAAACTACTGCTATGTCGTCACTGTTCTTGCGATAAAACAGACAATAATAATAAAAATTGTGTAATATAATATAATATAAAAGTTTTATTAATACACCAAAGTATGTGAAAGAAATGCCACAATGATACATAATCTTGTACTTCGCAGTAAGTTTTTTTTCAGACATAACAGAGGACTAGGTCGAGTGTAGTGAAAACAGATCAGTTGACTCTTCTCTAACGAGACAAGCGTTTGAAGTTAAGAGGTCAGTGTTTAATGTCATTTACATCGTGTATCTAGGACACGCATGACTGGCTAAATGTAAGAAACGAGCTAGCGGAGTTTATACATTGATGAGTAATCTCTTCCTATTACAATGTCACTATGCTAGTCTGCAGTTACTTCTTTTTATTAACATATGCACTGCACACAGTGTGTGTTTAGCACTGAACTAGACTCTGCACGTAGATAATATTCATCATCTCACAAATCTCGTCAAATGCCGATGTCGACAAAGGCAGCCGAAGGTGGTTGCATTACCACGCGGCCGTCAAATCAGCTTGAATGTTTGTGTGTAGTTTTGTGTTTGGGTATGTGTGTGTGTGTGTGTGTGTGTGTGTGTCTGTATGTGTGTGTATGTGTGTTAGTGTGTTTGTGTATATATACGTGTGTGTGTTTGTGTGTATATATATATATATGTTAGTGAGTGTGTTTGTACGTGTGTGTGTAAAATGATAGTAAATATTTACTTAATAGTAATCAAACTATACAAATGACAGATTATAGTACTTGACATATTAATTACTAAAGTCTGTAGCCTTAACATTGGACATAGATCAGATATGTTTTAACGTGAGTTGAAGTTTATAAATTACCGTAGTAAATATACAACAGTAATGTGAATTAAAATAAAAATGAAAGTTTTTATGTATGTATGCATGTATATGTATGTGCATCTATGTGTGTGCGTACGTACTTGTATTATGTCTATGCGGATATATATATATATATATATGTGTGTGTGTGTGTGTCTGTGTGTGTGTGTGTGTGTGTGTGTCTGTGAGTGTATACATTATGTGTGTGTATATTCTTTATTTATGTACATATATAAATACACAACGCACAAATATACATACTCGACTGCATGATACCTTTATGCACATATAAACGAATTTCGCTTGTTTGAAAATATATTTAATGAAAGATTGGTTCTGATAAAACAATTATATATAGAATTATTGATTAAAGCTAAAGGAAAGACATAAACAAACATACCTATCTTGTCTGGACTATAAATGTTATTTTACTTGGAATCGCCTATCACTAAATGTGTGTTATTTTATATACTTCATGTCTGAGTACTGTGTCAGCTAATCAAAGACTTCATGGGAAATAAATCTGATATAGGACTTGTTAAGATTATGAGATCACAAATTAGTATTTGCGATTGTAAAGCTGGTAAAGATATTATGCGCTATGATCGTAAGTTACAGGACTGTGTATGACAGCAAACATTATATTTCTTGTAAATAAAGGTCTTTAAATCTTAGTTTTAATATTGTTTGAAAATATCCTGAACACATTAAATATCTTGTAAATCTTCTATAAATATGTTATAAAAAATATATATGTATGCCACCTCACAGTTATTAAACATAAAAGAAAATAAAGCAGATATAGAGAAAAAAATAGACAGCTGTAACATTTTATATAAATCACTCTATCAGGATATATGAAGTTGCGATGAAAGATTTTGTGTAGCTTTTAAGAAACAAAGAAATGAGCATTATTCGCCGAGGATTGATTTTTGTATTCAAAGCAATACAACCATTACAAATCACTCTGAACTGATTTTACTCAGTTCATAATAACATACCATTTACAAACTCATGTTTATCATAATAATTTACATCTTGTTGGTTTATTAATCTTTGACATAAATTCATGAGTTCTTCTAACTGGTCTGTGTCAGCTATGCGGCCGCGATGAACATAAACAAAGTAATAGTTTTAGTTTACTGTGTTTCGTTTGAATACATTTTTACTAACTGGTTAGTGTAAGTCTGTACAATGTACTCTTGATCTGACCATGTGAGTCATCATACTGTCTCTCAGATGAATAAAATTAGTCTCGTTTCTTGTATTATTGCAACGTTTACTCTATTGTATCAGCGTTACAATATTTATGTGAATCATTATCTTATAAATAAGATTAGTCTACATTCTTGTATGGTTGTAACGTTTACACTAATTTGTACAGCGTTACATTATTGTAAGTGAATCAGCATCTTGTGTCTCATATAAATAAAATTAGTCTCTCTTCTTGTACGACTTTCAGTTTTGTTTCAGCGGAGCAACACACTGAAACGTATTCACAAATCTACAAAATATGCTACACTAAAACTTGATTATGTTTATTTCCAACGTAAAATATTACTAAAACGTTTTCTTCTCAGGTGAGCTTCAGCTGTGTATAAGAAAGATAACGAAGAGGTCTGAGTTCTAACAAGACTGTTAGTAAATATTCACAATGAATACAAAAATAATTTACTGTTCTAACGAGACTGTGTTACTAAATATTCACAATGAATACATAAATAATTTACTCTTCTAAAGAGACTGTTACTAAATATTCACAATGAATACAAAAATAATTTACTCTTCAAACGAGACTTTTACTAAATATTCACAATGAATACATAAATAATTTACTGTTCTAACGAGACTGTGTTGCTAAATATTCACAATGAATACAAAAATAATGTACTGTTATAACGAGATTGTGTTACTAAATATTCACAATGAATACATAAATAATTTACTGTTCTAATGAGACTGTGTTACTAAATTCACAATGAATACATAAATAATTTACTGTTCTAATGAGACTGTGTTACTAAATTCACAATGAATACATAAATAATTTACTGTTCTAATGAGACTGTGTTACTAAATATTCACAATGAATACATAAATAATGTACTATTCTAATGAGACTGTGTTACTAAATTCACAATGAGGCTCTCTGTTAAACTGGAATTGTCCAGGTATCTAGAAATCTATTTACATGTCTCTTATACACATATATTACTGTTTTATTTTTTCGTATGGAGATCCCTGTTCAGCAACTTCAATATCTAGTTTATCATAATCGTGTATTTCTTGAGTATTGATATCTTCTTGATGTGAAGTGTTGACATAACTTGTCTCCGCATCACCTGATGAACCTGTTTGAGTGTCACTGTGATTTGCTGGTGTGACGATATTGACGTCTTCATCAAATACTTCATACAATGATGACGGAGTAGCTGCTGTCCTTGTAAGAGTGTTGTCTTGTTTAGCAAATGATACTGAATGTTCATTAGAAGACTGTCGTTTTCGTATAATCAGAGCCATTCTGAAAACGTATTCATTTTTACATTATCAGATAGTAAGTGCAAATTTTATATAATTAAAATATAATACATTCTTTGATCAGTTATAAAGATGTGCCTGCAATATTTCATTATACTATTATATTTATGATCAAAAAGAACAAATACTGAACAGTTATTGATCGAGTTCAAAATAAAATAAAATGTTATAGTCACGTATATTATACACAATTAATTTGGTTGAATAATCTATAAGCATTTACCTGATAATAAAAACAACGGCTACTACGAGAAGCAAAGTCAGTACAGCTGTGACGACTGACAAAGCCGTTGTAGTTGATGTTCCTGTACATTTTGCTTCTTGAGTGGAGTCTGGAAAAAATTATTCTTAAAATTAATAACCGTAAATGCAAAATAAGTAAATAAATAAATAAATAAAGATAGGAATTAAGATGAAATATTTTGTAAAAAAAAATAATAATAATAAAGAAGAATATTTTAGAGTACATAAAAAGTTGGAAGTAAATATTTTAATTTAAAAGTTTTTATAAAATTACTAAAGACATTTCCGTCAATAGTTTTAGTACATACATTTCTATTTATTATTATTGCACTGATAATACATAAGTAATTCACTGTTGTAACGAGACTGTTACTAAATATTTACAATGAGTGCAGAAGTAATTTACTGTTGTAACGAGACTGTTACTAAATATTTACAATGAGTGCAGAAGTAAGTTACTGTTCTTCCATTCTTTGTTTATCATATCTTCCATTCAATGTTGATTTAAAAAATAACACATTAAAGAAACTTTTAAACAACACATTGAAAGGTTGTTTCAGAATCTACAAAAAGGTCAAAAAGGTTTTCATACTAATTATTTGCAAAGTCTACGGTAATTTGTCTTGTGTTATAATGCCATTGTTATATTTGTTAGTCTTGATTAAAATAAAGTTAACAGAAGTAACAGGTCACTGTTGGCATCCATTATGAACACTCTCCAAACTGTCACATGATGTACACTGAGAAACACTGACAATTTTGAAAATATTTGATACAAGTATAAAACTAAGTTACAGATGGTGGACATGCTGGAGTAAGAAGAATTGTACATAAAGTAAACATTAAAATAAACAAAAACTTGTTGTTACAAATGTTTACAGTCTGGCATTAATGATTAGTACTTTAATATTTTGAAATTCATTTGTAATAAAATAACAAATCTAATATGTTACTGACAGACCATCCATTCCACTGATATACAGAACAAATAATTATACAACAAATTACAATACAATACAACACAATACAATACAATACAATACAATACAGTTCCAGATACTATTCTCCTACAAATACTACAAGTCAGGAACAAATATACGCATTCTCTGTTAAAATAAATCAATTTATATAAATAAAACTCTAAAATATGAAATTTTAGAATTTTTGACAATCATTAAAAACAAGATGAAAACGACATGAACATTTTTTATTATTATTATTGTTTCGTCATTTACACTGGGACTATAAAAGTAAAAAGTTCAAGGAAAAATTTGTAAAACTTTGTGGATATTTCCTTTATTTCGTGTTTTGTTTTTTAACCTTATCAATTATGTAATATTTGTTCAATCTTTGTCACTCTGTTGAAATGATTGGGTTTGTTATATTAAAGATGTTTAGCCTATCAATCATACTGTGGTACTAACACATCCTATATTTCAGTCATGTCAGCTTTAACTGATTATTTTATATTTATCTCTACAATCAATTCCTGCCCAACCAGTCAAGTAAACATCATTACATTTTCCGTTTGTGTGATTACAGCTTTGATTTCCTGTACAGTGTCGATCTTGACACTTTAGTGAACACTTCGAACCAAATAACCCCAACTGCCAAGCTTAAACATATCAAAAACAATAAGTTAATATTTAGAAATAATTATCAAGGAATAAATACTACATATATCCAGAATGAATAAACAAACAAATAATAATTTTGAGTTTTCAGTTTTCACCTTGAGAACAGTCAGGTTCTAACCATCCTGGTTGACAACCTCCGATACAATGACCAGTCTTTGTGTCACACGTTGATGTGTTCAGACAATGACGTTCAGAACACTGCTTCTTACAACCAGATCCATAGGTCACTTCTTTAACACATTCTGAAATATACAAAAGTTATTGCATGCTATTTTTTCATTAAATTGAGACGAACTTTTCTTTTCAGAAAATCCTGAATTACATTAACAAACTGGTATCCAATTTATATGTTTGACTAATGTGTTTGATTAAAAATAATTCATCTTTTTTTGTCTCTAATAACGTTTTAGTTTCAAGTTATACAGTAACAAATGAAATATTATTTCTGGTAAACGGTCAGAGAAGAAAAAACAATTAATTATTTCCAAAGTCGTAATTATTTTATTTAATGTAATAATGCTATTATTATATTTGTCAATCCACACTGAAATCCTTTTAGCAGAAATAATAGACACTTTGGTCTGACTGAAATATGTTTATGAATTTATTGATAATAAGACACCTTGACTGCAGTCTTTTTCTTTCCAGCCTCGTTCACATCCACTAACACCACAGACTCCGTACTTTTTATCACAGGCTGCTTTCTGATAAGCACAGTGACGATCTTTGCAACTTTTGTTACAATTATAACCGTAAGTTACAGACTGCGTACATGCTGAAACAGTAAGAATACTTATAATAAATTACAGACATATTTAGAATCTGACACGAATTTTTTGAGTTTACATCACATCATAGATTTACAACTCATAGCAATAAAACAAATTGATTTTCCTAAGATTATGTAACGAATCCCTCCCAACTATACCATACTAAACCTCATCATAGATTTACAGCTGAAAACAATAACACATATTTATATACATATATACGTAAAGTTACGAACTCTCCCGACTATAACCGAATAAAACTATAACCAGTTATGCAGGTTTCTGTTGAAAATATCAAAACGGACCAGATTCCAAGATTATTCACTGAAGAGTTAAATTTAAAAAACTCATATATATATATATGAAGACTATAATTACATTAAAATATGTTCTTCATACCAGATGGCATACCTTTCTTTTTCTTTAAGTGTTGTTAAATTTCCATTCGTTAATTATATCAATCACATATTTTTATTCTTTCTAAATAAATACAAAATTAATTATGTTATTACTTTGGATACAGTCAGTTCCTTTCCATCCTGCCTGACATCTGCTAGTACCACAGTCTCCTGTTTTTACATCACAGGACGGATTTGTTGCTGCACAATGGCGATCTCTGCAATGTTTATTACAGTTTGGTCCATAGTTATTATCTTGTATACATGCTATAACAAAAAAAAATAAAAATAAAAATAAAAAATAAAAAATAAAAACAATAAAGAAGCCTCATTTCTCTGAAGCCACAAAGAAAACAAATATTTGTATTTTCTTTAGTAGAATACTGCTGCAATAAAATATTCTCCAGCGCTAATCAATAAATAATTCAGAAAAGCCTGATCAAGAAAAACTATTTTGTACTCACCTTGAGTACAATCAGTTCCACTCCAACCAGCTTGACATCCTCCAGTACAAGACCCAGTCTGTGTGTCACAGGGAGAGGAAACAGCACAGTGTCGTTTATTACATGACTTGTCACAGTTAGAACCATACACACCAGTCTGACATACTGAAAAATATTTACACTCTGTTTAAAACAGTGACTTGTCACAGTTAGAACCATACAGACCAGTCTGACATACTGAAAAATATTTACACTCTCTTTAAAACAGTTACTTGTCACAGTTAGAACCATACACACCAGTCTGACACACTGAAAAATATTTACACTCTCTTTAAAACAGTTACTTGTCACAGTTAGAACCATACACACTAGACTCACATACTGTAAAATATTTATACTGTCTTTAAAACAGTGACTTGTCACAGTTAGAACCATACACACCAGTCTGACATACTGAAAAATATTTACACTCTCTTTAAAACAGTTACTTATGAAAGAGTAAAGAAGATATGTGAATAATATTTTTGTTTTTAAATATTAAACTGGCTGATTAATCATAACGTAGTTTCTTGTTTATGTAAAACATATTTGTTCTTTAACCATATGTGTAATATTAAACAATATTATCAATATGTCATTTAACTTCGTACATTATTTGAAACAGTTATTTATGAAAGAGTAAAGAAGATATGTGTATAATACTTTTTAAAATATATATATATTTGAATCTGAAATCATCACAACTACTTAATATCACTGGAGTCCATACTATAATAACACACGACAAAGGTGCAGATATTAATTGATTATAGGTGAATTAGATATGTGTATGTGTGAGTGTGTATGTGTGTGTGTGTTTGTTGATACAAATACTCAGATGATTTCGAATCATAAGAAAGTTATTAATACATGTTATTCTGTAAATAGTTGGGTTCAAACAGTGACGATCTGTGCACAGTTTGGTACAGTTAGTACCAACAGTTACACCTGACTGACACACTGAAAGCATCGAAGAAATCGAATAACTAAAATAATATATTAGGTTTTAGAAATATATTTCTCTAGTCATTTGTTCTTTAAATTGGATTAATACAGATAACTAGAAATAATACGTAGCAGTGAAAAATAAAGATTAACAACAATCAACTGACTAACTGATCAGCACTGCAAATCATGTACAGAATAAATGAATACAGAATATATTTACACACTGAGCTAGAGAGAGAGAGAGAGAGAGAGAGAGAGAGAGAGAGAGAGAGAGAGAGAGAGAGAGAGAGAGAGAGAGAGAGAGAGAGAGAGAGAGAGAGAGAGATGTAATGTAAATTAAAATGTAAATTAGTTTTCATAAATGTATAAATAAAATGTTATATATGTTTCACTGAGGTTCGAAAAGAACTGTTGCTACAAAACATGGGGTAAAAGGAATAATAATTATATGTAAAACATAAAATAAGTATTGAAACTGTTCGAACATTTTCATCTTAGCATAAACCCACTTTGCATTTGTGTTTATATCTCTCTCCTCACTCCCTCTCCCAGAGCAAAGAAAACTGTCAGTTCAAATCAGTTACAGAGACATTTTAAATCTGTTTTTGTTATTACTTTGTTAATATATTTTTCTTTTTTCGATAATAATAATAATAATAAAAGTGTTAATAATATCAACAAATACAACAACAAGGACAACAACAACATAATAATAATAATAACAATAACAATAATAATAATAATAATAATAACAACAAAAAAGAAATATATTAGGAAAGTGTTTTAAAGTCGAGGATTAGTATTAAGTATCTTTTTTTGAACAATGTTTGTTAAGGTATCTTCCAATTTGTTACACATCCCATTTATAGCAGCACACGTCATGGCTGAATGAACTACTAACCATACACCATCTGCTTACCATACATTATCTCTTCTTCCTGTTGTTACATAGTCAGCTTAGTGAATAACTAACACTTTAGAAACATGAACAGAAATATGTGTTCACATCCATTTATTGTGAATTCAATCACACAACACAATAATAAAATGAATTATCACATCAAATTTGGCATAAACACTTTTTTTTATATGTTTTACATTTCTACTGAGCTCCTGCAATTCCAATAAGCAATACAGAAGTATTTATTATTAATGACAAATATCATAAAAATTGTATTGAATTACCGTAGACTTCCACTTCTACAAAGTCCAGTGCTGTCGAGTTTCCATTATCTGTTCCTTGATAAACAGTCACATATCTAGCGTTGACGTTACAATTCATGTTCACAATATCAGGAATATCAGTTCCATCTTTTCTACCAGTAACAGTACCACACAGATGTCCTGTGTTAGACTGTCTCGCTGCTGTGTTAGCATAAACCTGTACACCATTTCTTCTCCATTTAACTAAATTAGATACAATTCAGTGTTAAAAATACTTAGAAGTTTGAATCAGTATGAGAACTAGGACTACCATCACACCAAGCACTGAAATACTATTTACATCCTAATTTTATTAATAAATTCAAATTAGAAAAAAAAAAAAGTAATGCAATAAGAAAAACCAAACTTAAAAGAAAAGTCCCCTCCAAAAAAGGAAGTAATAAAACGAAAAACAAATACCCCAAAATAATAAAAATAAATAAATAAATAAACTAAAGTAAAATAAAATAATTAAATAAAAATGAAATAAAATAAAATTCTAAATGTAAAATAAAAATACAATAACAATAATAAAAAAAGCATGCATTTTACATTTATTGTATTTGTTATTCACCAATTTCATCAGGAGAAAATTTCTACCCGTGACATTACTAGAAATAAGAAAAGTTCTGCAGATCAGTTTGCTCTGTTCTTTTCCTATTTCAACTTCATAAATTCTAAATAATCTAAGAGAAGGCGCAGAAATAACAAAATCAAACTGCAAAATTTTATCTAAATAATTAAAAAATGTTACTGCCTAAGATACTTTAAATATAGTAAGTAAATAACTTAGTAAAATAAATAAATAAATGCGTGTACAGAAATTATTATTTCATGAAAAAAGTTTCAGAATAATTTTAATGAATAAAGTTTAATATTTATAAACTGAGTCGTCAAAACTTGTTTAAACACAGGTCACGTTAAGCAGTGTTCAGACATCCTCGGACTCTGCTCATCACAATACTGTGATCTTGCTAAAATGTGATTACTACAACTGATTTACTCTGTCTACAGTCAAACTGTGGAAACGTCATAATTACTACTTCATCTTTTATATTCATAGTTTAATTTGTATACTTACTGTCATATCTGAAATATATTTTAACTTCATGAATAAAGTAAGTTTTTTCTAAATCTACTTCCCACCAAGTGTAAGGCTGGTTTGTAGCTGTGTGTATAACTCTACTTCCCACCACGTGTAAGACTGGTTTGTATCTGTGTGTATAACTCTACTTCCCACCACGTGTAAGGCTGGTTTGTATCTGTGTGTATAACTCTACTTCCCACCACGTGTAAGACTGGTTTGTGTCTGTGTGTATAACTCTACTTCCCACCACGTGTAAGGCTGGTTTGTAGCTGTGTGTATAATTCTACTTCCCACCACGTGTAAGTCTGGTTTGTGTCTGTGTGTATAACTCTACTTCCCACCACGTGTAAGACTGGTTTGTATCTGTGTGTATAACTCTACTTCCCACCACGTGTAAGGCTGGTTTGTGTCTGTGTGTATAACTCTACTTCCCACCACGTGTAAGGCTGGTTTGTGTCTGTGTGTATAACTCTACTTCCCACCACGTGTAAGGCTGGTTTGTGTCTGTGTGTATAACTCTACTTCCCACCACGTGTAAGACTGGTTTGTATCTGTGTGTATAACTCTACTTCCCACCACGTGTAAGGCTGGTTTGTGTCTGTGTGTATAACTCTACTTCCCACCACGTGTAAGACTGGTTTGTATCTGTGTGTATAACTCTACTTCCCACCACGTGTAAGACTGGTTTGTGTCTGTGTGTATAACTCTACTTCCCACCACGTGTAAGACTGGTTTGTGTCTGTGTGTATAACTCTACTTCCCACCACGTGTAAGACTGGTTTGTATCTGTGTGTATAACTCTACTTCCCACCACGTGTAAGGCTGGTTTGTGTCTGTGTGTATAACTCTACTTCCCACCACGTGTAAGACTGGTTTGTGTCTGTGTGTATAACTCTACTTCCCACCACGTGTAAGGCTGGTTTGTAGCTGTGTGTATAATTCTACTTCCCACCACGTGTAAGTCTGGTTTGTGTCTGTGTGTATAACTCTACTTCCCACCACGTGTAAGACTGGTTTGTATCTGTGTGTATAACTCTACTTCCCACCACGTGTAAGTCTGGTTTGTGTCTGTGTGTATAACTCTACTCCAGTCTCCACTGGTTTCTCCATCAACGCCTCGTGAAGCAAGTTTTTCATAACCCGACTCATAAGAATTTTGATATGCAGTTTTATTCCGAGCTACGTTTACTGAAAAATATTGCATATATAAATGAATGAATGAATGAATGAATGACTAGAGTAAATTACTACTTCAGTAGCAGAAACAAATATTTGTATCTACAATAATTATTTTACTTACATTTTCTTACAATCATACATTTACAAATAAATATGGGTGTCTTCTGTCTGATATAGTCATGTTGTAAGAAGATTATAGATTATAAAGGAACATTCGAAAGTGATGTTATTCTGAGAAAAACAGAATATAAGTATTTGTTATTAGCGTGTGTTTATGTTTTTACTGTGCTGTTCAGGTAAGTAAACTAATGCAGAGTCATTAATACACTACTTAAACTGTATGTTTTTTTTTGTTTACTGTCATATATATATATATAGATATATAAATATAGATATAGATATGCAGTGGAATTAATTTATGTTGTTAAATTGTGTTAATATATGTTGTATGATTTAATCGTTTCAAAACGCAGTAATAATAAACAGCAGATTTACATTAAAGAGGACAAAATTATATTAATAAAAATGAGTTAATGGCTATTATTAACTATCAACATTTATAAAGTTAATTAATTAATAAATTAATTATTATTCATAACTCTATACATATGTCAGAGTTTATACAACAAAAACAATACAACCAAAGCTCGACTTGTTTACATTCAAATCGCTGTTTTGAAATGTTTTCATATCTACTGAAACCTTACATCTTCCTGCTACACGATTTTGATATCTGATTTTTTTTACTTTTTTATCTTACCATCGCACTACCTGTAACTACATAACTACAACAACGAAAATAAATCTTATTCGCAAAATTCTGTTTTAGAATGTTTATTTTTGTCAGAGTAAGTTAAAAGTAGTTTTTGAATAATAATAATTAGCATTAAGATTTAATCAAATAACAAAAGCGTTGCAGTCGTTATCCTGTGTAATAAATAAGGAAGTAAAATTATCTTTCTTAACTTTGTAAAATGATAAAAAATTTATCAGTCTGATTTGTGAACAAAACAGTAACACAGTTTAAGAGTAAGACTCAGTTTGTCTTTAGTTTTATTAAAATCTGTGGTGAAAACGCGACATATATGACTGAATGTTTGTGTGTATCTAGTCGCGTTTCAGTGAGTCAGCTGGTCTGTCTATCTGTTAATGTTCCGTTTGTATTTCCGTTCGTGTCTTTCCTTTTCAGAAGTGTGTGTTAAATTTGGGTCAAAGAACACGGATGTTCGAACAGCAAAAGAAAAACACATTTATGTATACAGGAAATGAAGCGAACGAGTGATAGATTTACACACTGAGAGAGAGAGAGAGAGAGAGAGAGAGAGAGAGAGAGAGAGAGAGAGAGAGAGAGAGAGAGAGAGAGAGAGACGGAGGGAGTAGGAGGTTGAGGAAAGAAGGAATTTGTCAAACAAATCCACGTTTGTTTTTCAGACGGTAAAGAGTCGTAACAAAAAGCTTTTAAGTTAGAATTGTGCTCGGTGAAATCACATGAGATGAAAATATAGGAGCGTTCTTGTTATTACGTAAGACAGTTATTTAGTTTTGTACATCTATAATTTCAATGATTTTTTGTTGTTTTTTTCTCTTCAGTGAACTTCGAAAGTTGCTCTTAATGGTAAAGAAACTATAATAATTATTGTAATTTTGTTTTCTCCAGTGGATCTGGAATCAACCTGACCGTCTCAGTATTCACAAATACTTGTATAAACTATGCAGTGCTTATGAAGATCTTATTGCTGATAATACTAATTTTTATCATTATATTTAGTGTAGAAGTGTAAACAGTTGGTTACGACTCTATCTCTGTTATTGTTATTATTTCAACCAGTGTCAGCTATGATCAAGTTACTATTGCTTTTATAGCTACCGTTTCTTGAATATGTTAATAACAAAAGCCAGTCATATAAACTAAAATTGATTTCTTAGTAGATTTTTTAAAAATAAATAAGAATAGAATTAAAGGAAGTATGTGTACTAGCTATAA
>CM022672.1:34945575-35003075 GCA_012295275.1 Chrysomallon squamiferum | reverse complement strand
GATCTGTTTTAACATGAGGTGAAGTTTATAAATAAACGTAATAAATATACAACTGTAATGTGAATAAAAATAAAATGGAAACTTTGTATGTATGTTTGTAGTGAGTGTATATGTGCATATGTGTGTCTGCGTGTGCAGATATATGTATGTAAACGTGTATATTTGTGTGTATGTGCGTGTGTATATTCTCTGTTTATTAGATATATACATCTACAACGCACACACATATACATTCTTCCACATGATAGCTCTATCCACATATAAACGAATTTCAGTTGTGTGAAAATATATTTAATGAAAGAATGGTTCTGATAAATAATCTACATACAGAATAATTAACTAAATCAGAAACACAGAAATAAGCACACATACGTGCCTTGTCTGTAACATAATATTACTTGGATTCGTCTGTCACTAAATGTGTGTAATGTTCTCTAGTTTCTGTCTGATTACTGTTTGAGGTAATCAAACATCTCATGGGAAATAATTCTGAAATAGGACTTGTTACAACTATGACATGACTATTATTTCAGTTGTAAAGCTGGTAAAGATAGTTTTAATATCGTTTGAAAATACCCTGAAAACATAAAATTCCTTGTAAACCTTCTGTAAAGATTTAAGAAACATAAATCTGTATATTTGTGAGCCACGTCGTACTTATTAAACATAAAAGAAAAGAAAACAGATAAAGTGAAATGTTTTTTGAAAACTGTAACATTTTATAAAAATCGCTATATAAAGCACTTTGTAGTTGCATTTAAACATTTTATTTAGCTTGTTGCGAAACAAAGAAATGAGAGTTCTTCGCCGAAGATTGATTTCTATATTCAAAGCAATACAGCTATAACAAATCACTCTGAACTGCATTTACCTAGTTCATAATAACATAGCACTTACAACTCATGTTTATCATAATAATTTACATCTTGTTGCTTTATTAATATCTGATATCAGTTCATGAGTTCTTCTAACTCGTCTGTGTCAGTTATGTGAGGCGCCATGAACATAAACAAAATAACACATTATTAGTTTATTAAATCTTTCGTAAGTGGCTAGTGTCAGAATGTTCACTGCAGTCTTGATCCGGCTATTTGAATCATCATCCTGTCACTCATATAAACTAGATTAATCTCCACACTTATATCACTGTAACATTTACACTATTGTATACTGTGTTACGTTATTGTATGTGAATCATCATATTGTGTCTCATAAAATTGGTCTCCATTCGTGTATTAAATTAACGATTAAACTGTTGTATACAGCGCAAACTACTCGGTGAAACTTATTCAAAATCCACAAAATATGCTATACTAATACTTGATTATGTTTATTTGCAACGTAAAATATTACACCACGTTTTCTTCTCAGGTGAGCTTCAGCTGCTTATAAGAAAGAAAACGAAGAGTTCTGAGTTCTAACGACACTGTGACTAAATATTCACAATGAATACATAAATAACTTACTGTTCTAACGAGACTGTGTTACTAAATATTCACAATGAATACATAAATAACTTACTGTTCTAAAGAGACTATGTTACTAAATATTCACAATGAATACATAAATAACTTACTGTTCTAACGAGACTGTGTTACTAAATATTCACAATGAATACATAAATAACTTACTGTTCTAACGAGACTGTTACTAAATATTCACAATGAATACAAAAATAATTTACTGTTCCAAAGAGACTGTTATTAAATATTCACAATGAATACAAAAATAATTTACTTTTCTAACGAGACTGTTACCAAATATTCACAATGAATACAAAAATAATTTACTGTTCTAACGAGACTGTGTTACTAAATATTCACAATGAATACATAAATAACTTACTGTTCTAACGAGACTGTGTTACTAAATATTCACAATGAATACATAATTAATTTACTGTTCTAAAGAGACTGTTACTAAATATTCACAATGAATACATAATTAATTTACTGTTCTAAAGAGACTGTTACTAAATATTCACAATGAATACATAAATAATTTACTGTTCTAACGCGACTGTTACTAAATATTCACAATGAATACAGAAATAATTTACTATTCTAACGAGACTGTGTTACTAAATACTCACAATGAATACATAAATAATTTACTGTTCTAACGCGACTGTTACTAAATATTCACAATGAATACAGAAATAATTTACTATTCTAACGAGACTGTGTTACTAAATACTCACAATGAATACATAAATAATTTACTGTACTAACGAGACTGTGTTACTAAATATTCACAATGAATACATAAATAATTTACTGTTCTAACGATAGTATGTTACTAAATATTCACAATGAGCGATGTCAGACGTTTAATAAAATGTTTGTTTTCAGAGCCTCTCTGTTAATTTGGACAATACACATCTAGAAATATATTTACATTTCTATAACAAAATGATTAAAATGATTTATATTGGTCATAGTATTTACAGAAATCTTTCTTTTATCAAATTACAGTCTACATTATTATAGTGTATCTGTTTTAGAAACATTACTAACATAATTAATAAATCATTTTGCCAGTACCCATACAATCTGTATTTGAACGCGATCTCTCTGTATCTATCTATTTATATCTATACCGAAATCTATATCCATATCCATATATATATATATGTGTGTGTGTGTGTGTGTGTGTGTGTGTGTGTGTATGTATGTTTGTATATATATATATGTATATGTGTGTGTGTGTATGTATATATATATATATATATGTGTGTGTGTGTGTCTGCGTATATATATATTACTTTTTTATTTTCTCGTATGGAGATCTCTGTCCAACAACATCAATATCTAGTTTATCATAATCGTGTATTTCTTGAGTATTGAGATCTTCTTGATGTGAAGTGTTTACATAACTTGTCTCCGCATCACCTGATGAAACTGTTTGAGTGTCACTGTGATTTGGTGGTGTGATGATATTGACGTCTTCATCAAATACTTCGTACACTGATGACGGAGTAGCTGCTGTCCTTGGTTGACTGTTGTTGTTTTTAGCAAATGATACTGAATGTTCAGTAGAGGATGGTCGTTTTCGTATGATCAGAGCCATCCTGAAAATGTATTCCTTTTTATGTTATCAGTTAGTAAATGCAAATTGTATATAATTAAAATATAATACACGGAGAGGTACTGTTACACAGATAATTAATATAGTCCGGTGGCAGGGACCAATAAGCGTGCATTGCGGTCCGTACAAAGTTTTTTTTGCTGTTTCTATACCTCTGAGATGTGCTTTTTAAGGATCTGAATGATACCACTCTGTCATCCTTGAGCAATCTGCACAATATGCAAATTAAGGCCGCCATTACTGAAAATCTTGTTTTCGTCAATATCTCAGTAACTATGCATGGTATCAAAATAATTTTGGTGTCTATCCCCATGTGTTGAGGGGTAAAGAATCAGATTAAGCCATTTCAGTCAAGATCACAGTATGGTCATTACCTCTACTGACTCTGTACCAGTTGTAATTCAGGATGGCATTGTCTTCCGTAGGGAAGATCTCATGACTTGCCACGAAGAAGCGGATGTAATAATTATACAGCAGATGGTTAAGGCAGCTGAAAGTGGCGTGAAAAGAATCAACATCGTATGTGAGGACACAGACGTTTTTGTCCTCCTGCTGCACTTCTACGCAAAGTTGAACCTGACCTGTCGTCTTACAGTGGAAGGACCAAGTGCTGAACGAACTACTATAGACATTGGGGGCAACTGCAAGTGAACATGGACACTTGCTTTCACAACTGCCAGCCGCCCATGCCCTCTCAGGTTGTGAAACTGTGTGGATGCTATTCTGCTCACTTGTCATGCACAAAGTTTTGTGGATGTCACGGAGAAGCACACTGTCGGAATGAGCACACCCGACGTGTTGATGACTGTGACAATGTTGTTGAAAGTGACTTGTTTGAGGACTGAGTCAAATCAGTAATGGCAACATGCATCAGCTTAAGTAAAGGGGATGTTCTGTAAAGACTCCGATATGCACTGAAGTTGATTTTTGCATATTTTCCAGAAAATATTGGTGTGATCAATACTGTAAAGGTTTAATCTGATTCTTTACCCCTAAAAACATGTGTATAGACACCAAAATTAGATGTTCAGTAATGGCGGCCTTAATATGCCTATTCAGCACAAAATATTGGTGTGATCTTGACTGAAATGCCTTAATCTGATTCTTTACCCTTCTAAACATGGGGATAGACTCTAAAATTATTTTGATACCATGCATAGTTACTGAGATATTGACGAAAACAAGATTTTCAGTAATGGCGGCCTTAATTTGCATATTGTGCTGAATTGTGCCATCATTCAGATTCTTAAAGAGCACATCACGGAGGTATAGAAACAGCAAAAAAACTTTGTACGGACTGTATTGCAAGGATCTCCAAAAATCTGGGGTTTGGCAAATCGAACTCATAGACCCTCAATACTCGAAATTCAGATTTACTTCAGCTATTAATATTGATTTTAAAAGAAAAATTTAAAGTCGATTTATGACACATGTATATTGTCTGAATGTATAATAGCAATATTATATATTATCAAATAAAACATATTTCACCTTAGTATTCAGTAAATACCTTTTTTGAGAAAGATATGTTTATATCACCTATAAAGATGTGCATGTATATTATGACACAGTTAATTTGGCTGAAGAATTTATAAGCATTTTTACCTGATATTAAAAACAACGGATATTACGAAAAGCAAAGTCAGTACAGCTGTGACGACTGACAAAGCCGTTGTAGTTGATGTTCCTGTACATTTTGCTTCTTGGATAGAGACTGGAAAATAATTATTCTTAAAATTATTTTGGCGAAAAACTATTTTTCAGCAATCCTGTATATATCACTGCCACTAAACTGTGACTGAGATAAATCAATTTTCCTAATTCTTTTTCAAAATCTCAAAGCTTTTAAGCTATATGTTATTATTACAGTAAAACAAACAAAAACATTTACTTCTTCTGTTACTCATTTAATCCCTATTTCACATAAACTTGAGAATAGTAAACATAACATAAATATATTAGACAGAAGATGCTTTTCACTAAAGGCTAATTTGGAATCGCTGTTTATAATTTCTAGCTTCAATTTCCATCTGTATATATTTTTTGTTTCAGTTTCATAATCAACGGACTGTTTTGTGTTGGTTTTGTAAAATTTATCATAAAATTAAACACTTTTTTCAAGGCTGTCATTTTATTGTCAAATCAAAGTCTTAAATGAAACTGGAATGTCATATCCAACTAAATCTTTATACACAGCGTCAAATATTTAAGTGTAGATGTGACTCGAGAAATAAATATCATAATAATTCTCTGTTGTTGAGTATATTTGAGCAAGATGGAATCCAGGCAATACCGTGTAACAAACTACTGGACGTATAGTGTCGCCAGTTTTAAAACCTTCAGCAATTTAAATACAGTAATATTAATGTAAAATATTTAAAATGGGGAATATGAAAAATACGTAATTAGAATAATTCAATACAGATTATATCTGACAAACAGCAGCAGCAACAACAACAACAACAACAAACAAACACACAAATAAATAAGTAGATAAAAAAATAAGGAGAAATCAGACTTTTTTACACGAACATATACCTGTACAGTCAACACCTTTCCATCCAGGTTTACATCCTGTTTTACATTTACCATCAGTGTGTTTACAATCTGACTGTCCGTCACAGCGTCTGTCTGTACAAGACTTTGAACAGTTGAATCCGTAAGTGCCCCATACACAAACTGAAATAAGAAACAACTTATTAGTTACCAATCTATGACAGAATAAAATAATAGAATAAAAAACAAGATGAACGGAACTGAATGAAAACATTTGACTAAATATTTAGTTTGTGTCTCTTACTTTCAGAACAGTCTGTGTTTCTCCAGCCTGGCTCACAACCTCCGACACATGTTCCAGTGTTTGAATCACACGTTGAGTTAACCAAACAGTGACGATCAGAACATCGCTTTGAACATCCAGAACCATAAGTCAGTCCTTCTTTACATTCTGAAATTCGGTTTGATTTGTTTCGTTATATTAAATATAATTAGCCATTAAATTGATAAATAATACAAACAGTAAAAGTAATATGTATCAGTCAAAAATATATAGATTTCCCAAGCATGAACGACTGATGAACACTGCAAATGATGTACAGAGTAACAACAAAAAGCAGCCAGAAATATTGAGTATATGTTCAATATACATATATATATCAGTGATAAAGGACACTGACGATCCTTGCAACTTTTTTACCGTTCTAACCATAAGTTACAGAGTATGCACACACTGAAACAGCAATAATATTTAAATAAAGCCACTATTAAAATAAATGATAACATTTTCTTAGAATCGCTCCCTACTATACCCTGCTAAAACTACAACACTTTATCGCAGTTTCTGTTAAAAATATTAAAACGGAGCAGATTCAAATATTGTTGATTGAAGAATTAAATTAAACAAATTCCTCTGTATATGAAGATTATTATTACATTACAATATGTTCTTCATATCAGATGTCATACTTTTCTTACTATTTGAGTGTTGATAAATTTCCACTCATTAATTACATCAGTCCATTTAAAAAAATAAATAAAAACAACATTTATGAAAATAAAAAAGTAAAATAACAAACATACTTCTCAGAAACCAGAATGTAAACAAATATTTATAGATTCTTTATCACAGTAGTGCAGCACCAAAATATTTTATAGGGCTAATGAGTAAACAATTCAGAAAACTATGATCAAGAAAAATAATATTTTGTACTCACCTTGAGTACAATCAGTTCCACTCCAACCAGCTTGACATCCTCCAGTACAAGACCCAGTCTGTGTGTCACAGGGAGAGGAAACAGCAGAGTGTCGTTTATTACATGACTTCTCACAGTTAGAACCATACACACCAGTCTGACATACTGAAAAATATTTACACTCTCTTTGAAACAGTGATTTGTAACAATTAGAACTATACACACCAGTCTGACATACTGAAAAATATTTACACTCTCTTTGAAACAGTGACTTGTCACAGTTAGAACCATACACACCAGTCTGACATACTGAAAAATATTTACACACTCTTTGAAACAGTGACTTGTCACAGTTAGAACCATACACACCAGTCTGACATACTGAAAAATATTTACACTCTCTTTGAAACAGTGACTTGTCACAGTTAGAACCATACACACCAGTCTGACATACTGAAAAATATTTACACTGTCTTTAAAATAGTGACTTGTCACAGTTAGAACCATACACACCAGTCTGACATACTGAAAAATATTTACACTCTTTGAAACAGTGACTTGTTACAGTTAGAACCATACACACCAGTCTGATATACTGAAAAATATTTACACTCTCTTTAAAACAGTGACTTTCACAGTTAGAACCATACACACCAGTCTGACATACTGAAAAATATTTGCACTCTCTTTAAAAAAGTGACTTGTCACAGTTAGAACAATACACACCAGTCTGAGATACTGAAAAATATTTACACTCTCTTTAAAAAAGTGACTTGTCACAGTTAGAACCATACACACCAGTCTGAGATACTGAAAAATATTTACACTCTCTTTAAAACAGTGACTTGTCACAGTCAGAACCATACACACCAGTCTGACATACTGAAAAATATTTACACTGTCTTTAAAACAGTGACTTGTTACAGTTAGAACCATACACACCAGTCTCATATACTGAAAAATATCGAAACTCTCTTTAAAACAGTGACTTGTCACAGTTAGAACCATACACACCAGCCTGGCATACTGAAAAATATTTACACTCTCTTTAAAACAGTGACTTCTCACAGTTAGAACCATACACACCAGTCTGACATATTGAAATATATTTACACTCTCTTTAAAACAGTGATTTATGAAAGAGTAAACAAGATGTGTGAATAATATTTTTGTTTTCAAATATTAAACTGGCTGGTTAATCATAACGTATTTTCTTGTTTATGTAATACATATTTGTTCTTTAACCATATGTGTAATATGAAACAATATTACTAATATGTAATTTAATTTCCCTCTTCATTCTAAAGTTAAATATCAGAATATTTATATTTACTGATATCGTCACAAGTACTTAGAATCACTTGTGTCTGTATTATAATAGGACATGACAAACACAACACATAATAAAAAAACAATGGTACAAATATGAATTAATTCTACGTATAGATCTTGATAACAAGTTTTGAAACGATTTCAAATCATAGCAAAGTTATGAATAGATATTATTCAGTAAATAGTTCGGTTTCTTCTGCAAAGATAGTCACATATCTAGTGTTGTCACATATCTAGTGTTGACGTTACAATTCATGTTCACAGTTTCAGGAATATCAGTTCCATCTTTTCTACCAGTAACAGTACCACACAGATGTCCTGTGTTAGACTGTCTCGCTGCTGTGTTAGCATAAACCTGTACACCATTTCTTCTCCATTTATCTAAATTAGATACAATTCAGTGTTACAGTGTACTTACACACAATACGAGAACTAGGACTACCATCACACCAAGCAATGAAATACAATTCATTTCATACTTTTAGTAATAAATTCAATTACAATTAGAAACAAAAGTAATGCAACAGAAAACACAGAATTCAAGGACGTCCACAGGAGAAAGACAATCTTAAAAAATGATACGCCCCCCAAAAAAATGAAACAAAAATACTCCAAAATAATAAAAATAAATAAATAAATAAATAAATAAATAAATAAATAAATAAATAAATCAAGTAAAATAAAATAAAATAAAATACTAAAATAAAATAAAAGTGCAATAACGATAATAAAACTAGAACATGCATTTTACATACATTGTATCTGTTATTCACCAATTTCACCATTAGAAAATTTCTACCCGTGACATTATAAGAAATAAGAAAGTTTTACAAAAAAGTCTATTCTGTTCGTTTCCGATTTCAACTTCATAAATTCTAAATTATGCAAGGATTGGCTTATTTGAGAAGGCGCAGGAAATAGCAAAATCAAACTGTAAAATTTTCTCTAAATTATTAGATATTTTTATTAACTAAGATTCTTTAAATACAGTAAATAAACAAGTTAGTGAAAAAACTAAATAAATAAAAAAAAATAAGAAGGATAAAAAGTATCTAAATATGGCGATCTTGCTAAAATGAAACTGTGGAAATATAATCTTAAGCTACTTTTTTCGGATATAATACAACACTGACACCAAAAAATCAATAATTCTGTCAGTTTAATAATAGGTAACATTAAGAAATAATTATACAACAACAACAACAACGACAACAAAAAGAAACCAGCATCAAATATTGACGTCCATCTCCCTCACTTACAAGTTAAAATTAACTTTTTTTGAACATAATATGGATTCGTGGACTTTGTAAAAACAAAAACAAAAAAACAACAATAACATTGACACCAATAAATCAATAATGCTGTCATGGAAACATTATAAACACAAACTTTTGCAAATTTAATAATACTTAACATGCAGAAATAATTGCACAACAACAGCAACAACGACAACAAAAATATTGACGTCCATCTCCCTCACTTACAAGTTAAAATTAACAAACAAAAATATTTGTTATAATTAATGTTACATATTCATAGTTAAATTTTCATACTTACTGTCATTTCTGAAATATATTTTAACTTCATGGATAGAGTAAGGTTTTTCTAAATCTACTTCCCACCACGTGTAAGGCTGGTTTGTATCTGTGTGTATCACTACATGCCAATCTCCACTGGTTTGTCCATCAACGCCTCTTGAAGCATGATTTTCATAACCAGGCTCATAAGAATTTTGATATGCGTTTTTATTTCGAGCTACGTTTACTGAAAAATATCACATATATAAATGAATGAATGAGTGAAGAAATAAATTAGTAAAGTCAGTTACTGCTTCAATAGCGGAAACAAATAGATATCTACAATAAGTATTTTACTAACATTTTCTAACATTAAATATGTATAAACACTTTTGGATATTTAATTATTTTAATTATAACAATGAACATTTTAAATGCAATAAATACACATAATATTATTAGATTATAAACACTTATAAATAGATTAAATGGTAATATAATTGTCAGGATATACAGTTATACAAAAAGATTAAATGGTAATATAACTGTCAGTATATACAGTTATACAAAAGCAGTGTTATAGTGATAATACTAATTAGTTTCCCATTCATATTTGAAAATGAAAGGTAACGTCTGCTGTTTGATACAATTGACGTCTCACTCGGAATAAAGAGAAATGTAGCAAACGATAGTCCTGATTCTAAAATCAAATAACAAGCTAGAAATCTTCGACTAACAGCCAATACGCTTATACTAATAACGAACTAAGAAATATAATTATCAACACTTGTTCCACCTTGTGAACTTAACGCTTAGTTTAACATCTGTGACAAAGATCAAAAGAAGACGTGAAAAGAGTGACGTGTGTTTTAGTAAAAGTGTTTATATATGTGTGTGTTTAATGTTTTGTTTTTAACAGACAGAAACATAGAGATCAGAGATAGAGAGAACGTGTAAGAGACAGAAAGAAAAAGAGAAAAAACAGAGGAAGACAGTAGAGGAGACAGAGAGAGAAACACCAACAAAAAAAAAACCCAATAACATGAGCAAAAAAAGATGTGTGAGACACAGAAAGAAGAAAGACAGAGAGACAAAGAGACAGAAATAGAAAGAAAACAACAACAACAATAGCAACAAAGAAAGAAACAAAAATTGTCAAACAGAATAATTACTATTAGAGAATGGATATTTTGGTTCACCGTTAGGCTTATACATTATTATTTTACACAGTCTTCTCACCTAACTGAGATTTTTTATTTATGTATCTGTGTTTCTCTATCTGCCTAATACAAAACTCAACAACAAAAACAAACCCAGTTTTTCTCATTCATATTCATTTAACAATGTTTTTTTTCTGATATCGAAGTAGTAGTCATCAATAAGGAAGTAAAATTAATCTGCTGTACTTCGTATATAAAATGTCTGCTCTCGTATAAAATATTATTAATTAATTAAACCTCCACACGTCCATCGATCGAACCTTCCACCCAAACAAACACAAAATAAATAAATAAAATCAGGTTCCTGTCCTACTGTATAATATTCAAAATATGTCCACGATATTTTATACATGTCATAAAAGATTCAACAATTTGTAGCTGAATTCATGACAAAATATAAGCGATTTGTTTCCTAATTCTTGATGAACTTTGACATTTGAAACGATAAACATCTCAGTTTTTATGGCTGTATTTCTGTATCATAATTAATATTATTTCTTCTACCAGTGACAGCGCTGATGTAGTTTTTACAGCTACTCTTCTCTATATGTATGTGAATAATTTACTGACGACAGACAGTCACACAGACACAGCAAACTGTGACCTAACTTGAGTGAAATGACACAAATCTTCTGCTACAGGAAAACTACAATTAGCATTAAGGGAAGTATGTGTAGTGCTATGTTTGTACGCGCTGTAATCATAATCTGTACAGTTTATACTTTATAAAGCAATATTCAATACTGATGTTTATTCTGAGAAAAACTGAATATAAATATTTGTTGTTAACGTGTGTTTATGTTATCAATGTGCTGTCCAAGTAAGTTAAATAAAGAAGAGTCATTAATGTACTACTTAAAATGTTTCTCTGTTTTACTTTCTAATTTTTTATTTTGTTTCTTGTAAATTTATTTATTTATTTATGATGCTTCATATATGCAGTGAAATTAATTTATGTATTTAAACTGTCTTAATAGATGTTGTTTGTTTGTGATAGCTTTCAAAACGCTGTATAAATTTACATTAAAGACGACACAATTATATTTAAAGAAATGAATGTTTGGTTATTACTGACTATCAATATTTATAAAAGTTTATTAATTAATTATTTAATTATTATTCATAATTATCACTAGCAAACGTGTAAGAAACCAATTTCTTCGATTACATAAATATCTATACATATGTCAGTTTTTAAACAGCAAAAACGATGAAACCAAACCTCGACTTGTTTACATTCAAATCGCTGTTTTGAAATGTTTTACATATCTTCCTGGTACACGATTGTTTTGTCTTTTTTACTTGTTTACCTTACCATCACCACTACCTGTAACAACATAACTACAACAACACCAACAACGACAACAACATAACTACAACAATACGAATGACGAGAACAAAAATAGCAATAATGATAATATTAATAACAGAGGAAGAAAAATAAATGTTCTGTGAACATTTATTTTTATCACAGTAAGTCAAAATCAGATTTATAAAATAATAATTAACATTAAAACTTAATCAAAACACAAACTAGAAAACGAAAACATATCGACGTTGCACACATAATCCCATGTAATAAATACGGAAGCAAAATTATCTTACTTTGTAAAATAATAAATAAAATATATATATATATATATCAGTCCGATTTGTGAACTAAACAGTAATTACATGAGGTGAAAAATATAAGAGCGGTTTTGTTATTAAAGTAAGACAATTATTTACTTTAATAGTCTATAATATCAATGGAGAGAGAGAAAGAAATATACTACAAATGTTTAACTGTATCTTTCTTAAGTTTGGCATGATCGTTAATATAAGCATTAAAATTGATCTAGGTAGTAAAACTGCGAAAAATATTCTTTAACTGTTTTTTACCACATTTCATGCTTAATGGAACGTAACGTTCTTGTACATAATGTATATAACTGTCTGAATCACGGTCATTGCCATCAACAACTGCAACAACAACAACAAAAACGATAACAATAATCAGACAGGAAGAAAAATAAATCTTCTTTGAAACCTTCTTAAAATATTTATCAGTATCATTATAAATTAAAAGGAATAATTATTCATATATCCTGTAAATGTTTCACAAATACAAATATTTTCTAACTTACCATATCTGGCTGCTATCTGTCCTGACTGCAAAATTAAACAACAAACTAGAAACTGAAGACTTGTCCAACACCCAGCCATAGTGAAAATGTTTCACAGAGAAACAAACAAGGAAGTAAAACTGCTAGTTCAGACAAGAATCGTTTTCATGACTCACCAATGAGAAAAGATGAAAACACCATGTAATATATTCTGGTACAAAGTTCATATGATTTGAAAACTGAGTATTTCTGTTAAATTAAACACACTGAGGTTAAATTTAGATCTAGGAATACGTGTTTTACGTGCTGTAATTATGTCACAACTGACAGAAATCTTTTCACATACATTATCTTATCAGACCAGTGTCGCAATATCCCTGTATTGTCAACTGTGATGTTTGTAACTGTGCGTGTGAGTGCGTGTGTGTATACATCA
Organism: Chrysomallon squamiferum; assembly: GCA_012295275.1. Taxonomy (NCBI): domain Eukaryota; kingdom Metazoa; phylum Mollusca; class Gastropoda; order Neomphalida; family Peltospiridae; genus Chrysomallon; species Chrysomallon squamiferum. The sequence goes on along the minus strand of CM022672.1, from coordinate 34,989,686 downwards.
CAGAATACTGCTGAATTCATCTAATAATAAAAGAAAAAGCTCAACTGTTTGTTGGACCTAGAGCGATTGACTCAAAATACTGCTATGTTGTCACTGTTCATGCGATAAAACAGATAATAATACGAAGAATTATAGTATTTAATGTAATATAAAAGTTTTATTAATACACCAAGGTATATGTAACAAGAATGCCACAATGATACATAATCTTTTACTTCGCCGTAAGTTTTCTTTGAGACATAACAGAGGACTAGGTCGAGTGTAGTGAAAACAGATCAGTTGACTCTTCTATATCGAGACAAAAGTTTCAAGCTAAGAGTTCAGTGTTTAATGTCATTTACAACACGTATCTAGGACACGCATGACTGGGTACATGTCTGAAACGAGCTGGCGGAGTGTTCCCATTGAACATGTAATCTCTTCCTATTACAATGGCACTATTCATATGTATGCTAGACTATAACTCTTTTTTTTTCAGCATATGCAATGCACATGTACCTATTTTATGATTGAATGTTCTCTGACTTATGTACGTCTGATTAGTCTCTGCATTATCCGGGAATTCTCAGGTGCAGGAGGACAAAGTCCAATCACGACCTCACAAACATCGTCAAAATGCCGCTGACGAGACTCGAACGTAAGACACTCGAAGGTGGACGATGTTACCGCACGGCCGTCAAGTCAGTCTTGAACGCGTGTGTGTGTGTGTGTGTGTGTGTGTGTGTGTGTGTGTGTGTGTGTGTGTGTGTGTGTGTGTGTGTGTGTGTGTTTTCTTGTGTACGCGTTTATCAATGTTAAGGTGGCCATTTTAAGATCTACAGGAAGGACCCAGCCATTGTGAGTGTGTGTGTGTGTGTGTGTGTGTATATGTGTATAGTGTGTGTGTGTATAGTGTGTGGATGTAGTGTGTATTGTGTGTGTGTCTGTGTGTGCGTCTGTGTGTATGTGTCTGTGTGTGTGTCTGTGTGTGTCTGTGTGTGTCTGTGTCTGTGTGTGTGTCTGTGTGTGTCTGTGTCTGTGTGTTTGTGTGTGTGTGTGTGTATGTCTGTGTGTGTGTAATATGAGAGTACGTTCTTAGCTTTTTAATAACCAAAATATACTAATGGCAAATTACAGTACTTGACGTATTAATTACTAAAGTCTTTAGTCTTAATATTTTACATAAATCAGATCTGTTTTAACATAAGCTGAAGTTTATTAATAAACGTAATAAATATACAACCGTAATCTGAATAAAAATAAAATGGAAACGTTGTGTGAATTTTTATATGTGAGTATATGAGCATGTGTAAGTCTGCGTGTGTACATATGTGTATGTAAACGTGTATATTTGTGTGTATGTGCATATGTATATTCTCTGTTTATTTAGATATATACATATACAACGCACACACATATACATTTATCCACATGATAGCTCCATGCACATATAAAAGAATTTCAGTTGTGCGAAAATATATTTAATGAAAGAATGGTTCTGATAAATAATCTACATACAGAATAATTAACTAAACCAGAAACACAGAAATAAGCACACATACGTGCCTTGCCTGTAACATAGTATTACTTAGATTCGTCTATCACTGAATGTATGTAATGTACTCTAGTTTCTGTCTGATTACTGTTTCAGCTAATCAAACATCTCATGGGAAATAATTCTGAAATAGGACTTGTTAAGACTATATTCAAAGCAATACAGCTATAACAAATCACTCTGAACTGCTTTTACTTAGTTCATAATAACATAGCACTTACAACTCATGTTTATCATAATAATTTATATCTTGTTGGTTTATTAATCTTTGACATAAATTCATGAGTTCTTCTAACTCGTCTGTGTCAGTTATGCGGGGCGCCATGAACATAAACAAAATAACACGTTTTTAGTTTATTAAATCTTTCGTAAGTGGCTAGTGTCAGAATGTTCACTACAGTCTTGATCCGGCTATTTGAATCATCATCCTGTCACTCATATAAACTAGATTAATCTCCACACTTATATCATAGTAACATTTACACTATTGTATACTGTGTTACCTTATTGTATGTGAATCATCATCTTGTGTATCATAACAATAAAATTAGTCTCCATTCGTGTATGTTTGTAACGATTAACATGTTGCATGCAGCGCAAACTACTCGCTGAAACTTATTCAACAAGTCCACTAAATATTTTCTATACTAATACTTGATTATGTTTATTTGCAACGTAAAATATTACAATACATTTTCTTCTCAGGTGAGCTTCATTTGCTTATAAGAAAGATAACGAAGAGTTCTGAGTTCTAACGAGACTGTGTTACTAAATATTCATAATGAATACATATATAAATTACTGTTCTAACGAGACTGTGTTACTAAATATTCACAATGAATACATAAATAATTTACTATTCTAACGAGACTGTGTTACTAAATACTCACAATGAGCGATGTCAGACGTTTAATAACATGCTTGTTTTCAGATCATCTCTGTTAATTTGGACAATACACATCTACATATCCATTTACATGTCTATAACAAAATGATTAAAATGATTTATATTGTTCATATTATTTACAGAAATCTTTCTTTTATAAAATGTTACAGTCTACTTTATTATAGTGTATCCGTTTTAGAAACATTACTAAGATAATTAATAAGTCATTATACCGTTACCCATAAAATCTGTATTTGAACGCAATCCATATCCATATATATATATATATATATATATATATATATATATATATATATACTATGTTTTTATTTTTTCGTATGGAGATCCCTGTCCAACAACATCAATATCTAGTTTATCATAATCGTGTATTTCTTGAGTATTGAGATCTTCTTGATGTGAAGTGTTTACATAACTTGTCTCCGCATCACCTGATGAAACTGTTTGAGTGTCACTGTGATTTGGTGGTGTGACGATATTGACGTCTTCATCAAATACTTCATACACTGATGACGGAGTAGCTGCTGTCCTTGGTTGACTGTTGTTGTTTTTAGCAAATGATTCTGAATGTTCACTAGAGGATGGTCGTTTTCGTATAATCAGAACCGTTCTGAAAATGTATTCATTTTTACGTTATCAGTTAGTGAATGCAAATTTTATATAATTGAAATATAACATACGTGGAGAGATACTGTTACATTAATAATGAATAGCCATTCAGCTGTTGATATTGATTTTAAAAGAAAAATTTTAAGGTATAGTCTTTCAGTTGATTTAGTCTATATAGCCTCTGAATGTATAATAACAATGTTATCAGATACAAAATATTTGGGCTTAGTATTCTGTAAATACAATACATGATATATTTGTATCAGCTATAAAGATGTGCATGCACATGTTTTATAATACTTATTATGTTTATTATCAAAAAGAAGCCAATGCTAAAAAGTTATTATTCAAGTTCCAACTAAAATAAAGTATTCTGGTATATAATAGTTAGGTATAGTATATTACAATTAATTTGGCTGAAGAATCTATAAGCAGTTTTACCTGATATTAAAAACAACGGATATTACGAAAAGCAAAGTCATTATAGCTGCGAAGACTGACAAAGCCGTTATAGTTGATCCTCCTGTAGATTTTGCTTCTTGAGTAGAGCCTGGAAAATAAATATTCTTATAATTATAATAAACGTAAATGAACGATAAATAAAAAAAAACAAAAAAAAAAAAAAAAAAAAATAAAAAAGTTGTATCAAATGTTTTGTGAAGAAGAATAAATTTAGAGTAAAAGTAAAATTTTGAATTTTTATTTGAAAGTAATTATTAAAGCATCAAAAACATCTCGGTCAATAGTTTTAGCACATACCTTTTTATTTATAATTATTGTAGTGATAGTTATATTATAATTTGTGTTCTGTGTTGATTTTTAAACTAATAGACTAAAGAATCCTCTATGCAAGACACTGAAATGTTGTTTGAGAAACTAAGAAATGTCAAAAAGGTTTTCATACTAATTATTTGCAAAGACTACGGTATTTTATCTTATGTTATAATGTCATTGTTATATTTGTTAGTCTTGATTAAAATAAAGTTAACAGAAGTAACAGGCCACTGTTGGCATCCATTATGAATCATCTCCAAACTGTCACGTGATGTACACTGAGAAAGACTGCGACGATTCTGACAATATTTGATACAAGTATAAACCTAAGTTACAGATGGTGGACATGCTGGAGTAAGAAGAATTCTACATAAAGTAAATATTAAAATAAACAAAAACTTTTTGTTACAAATGTTTACAGTCTGGCATTAATAATTCGTACTTTAATATTTTGAAATTCATTTATAAATAAATAACAAATTTAATATGTTACTAACTGACCATCAATTCCACTGATATATAATACAACACATTACAATACAATGCAATAGTATACAATACAATACAATACAGTTCCAGATACTGTTGTGCTAAAAATAACAACACAGGAACGAATATACAAATATTCTCTGTTAAAATAATAAAACCGAATAAATTAACCGATTCATCAGCATATGAACGTCATAATTACATTATTTTACAGAAATATATGTCATCATTATTATTATTATTATTGTCGTTGTTGTTGCTGCTGCTGTTATTGTTTTTGTTGATATTATTATTATTATTATTATTATTATTATTATTATTATTATACAAATATAAATAAACTGACGACTGGTACAAGAAATTCCTTCCCAACCAGCCAAACATCCATCAACACATTCTCCAGTCTCGTGAGAACAGTTGTGATTTTCAAAACATTGTCTTTCTGAACATGAGAAACTGCACCCGTCTCCATAGAAATCTTCATCACATTCTAAAATAGAAATAAAATAAAATATAAAAATCTTCAAATGTAATAGTAATTAATAGTAAGTGAATGAGACTTTATCAATGAATAATTTTAATTGAATTTCCATTGTCGCTTAGAGTTATATATAACTAATTAAGTATATTTTTCCAAAAATAAAAACAATGACAAACTAAATAAATAAAACAAAGGAAGAAATTATTTATTCAACATAGTGTAATATATTGAAATCATACTTGTGTCAGAGAACCACACAGATAATGAAACAGGAAAGAAGACGCTTTTCTTTGTTTTGTTATTCTTAGAAACTAGGAATTTTATATTGGAACCTTCGCAAATTCAGGAAAGTTTATACTATGATCTTTACTCGACCAAATGCATTCTCTGCATCAGATACAATAGATTCTTCAACAGATCATATCTAAATCTTGCATTCTAACTACTTACCTGCAGAACAATATCCTTGTTAATAATTATGATTCATGCTGTTTGTGTGTGTGCATAAAATGATTTTAAATATAACTTTATACGCTGACTTACTCTGAGTACACGTAGCATTCAGCCATCCAGGTTTACATCCTCCAACACATTTCCCAGTTTTAGAATCACAAGATGAGTTATCGTCTTTGCAGTGTCTGTCATTGCAGTTATAATTACAGTTTGTCCCATACGTTTTATCACATTCTGAAACATAACAAAACAAGAATAAGACCAAATAAAATGAATGTTTCATTATCTGTGTTGAAATATATCAGTCAGTCTGCATATTGAAACGGGTTTGTAAACATATAATGTTATATTGTTCTTAATTTAATAATACATTTATTTAGAAAAAATTATTATGGAACAAAATTTATTTTGTAACTAATGTATATCAATCGCTTAAATCCCTTATTTACGAAAAATATTGTTTTCCTCATTTTTATCCCTAAACAGTAGAGAAGTCAATTTTTCTCATTACACTTATAATTCTTAATAAACACAATCTAAATACATTAGACGTCACATGCTTTTGACTTCGAACTAATATGGAATCAGTTTTTATATATTCTAGTTTTAATCTCCTCTACTTTTTTGTTTGATTTGGTTCCGGAATCAGTGAACCGTTTTGTGGCAGCTTCGTAAAACAAATATGAAACTATTCAACATGGAAAACAATAAGAACCGAAAACAAACAAAAAAATACAAAACTACAATAATAAATAAATAAAAAATTAAATCAACATAAGCAAATAAGTACTTAAATAAGGAAGAACAAAAATGTCTTGATATAACTATTTACCTGTACAATCAACACCTTTCGATCCAGTTTTACATCCTGTTTTACATTTACCATCAGTGTGTTTACAATCTGACTGTCCGTCACAGCGTCTGTCTGTACAAGACTTTGAACAGTTGAATCCGTAAGTGCCACGTGCACAAACTGTAATAAGAAACAACTTATTAGTTATTAATCTATGACAGAATAAAATAATAGAATAAAAAATATACCAAAGAAGATGCAGATAAACGTAACTGAAAGAAAACATTTGACTAAATATTTAGTTTGTGTCTCTTACTTTGAGAACAGTCTGTGTTTCTCCAGCCTGGCTCACAACCTCCGACACATGTTCCAGTGTTTGAATCACACGTTGAGTTAACCAAACAGTGACGATCAGAACATCGCTTTGAACATCCAGAACCATAAGTCAGTCCTCCTTTACATTCTGAAATTCAGTTTTTAATTTACATATATAAAATACTAAATATTAAATTATTAAATATTTACAATTAATGAAAAACAAGAAGAAAAAGACATGAACATTTTTTTATAATTGTTTTGTCATTTACACTGGAATTTTAAAAAATAAAAAGTTCAGGGAAAAATTTGTAAAACTTTTTGGATATTTCTTTTGTTTCGTGTTTCAATATTTAACGTTATAATTTGTGTCACTCTGTTAAATGATATATCATCGTTATATTAAAGATGTTTAGCCATTAAATCATACTGTGGTACTAACACGTCATATACTTCAATTATGTCAACTTTAACTAATTATTTTATATTTACCTCTACAATCAATTCCTGCCCAACCAGTCAGACAACCATCATTACATTTTCCATTTGTGTGATTACATCTGAGATCTCCTGTACAGTGTCGATCTCGACACTTTAGTGAACACTTCGGACCATAGAACCACCTCTGACAAACTGAAAAATATCAAAAATAATAAGTTAATATTTAGAAATGATTATTAAGGAATAAATACTACATATATCCAGAATGAGAAAACAAAAAAATCATAATTTTGAGTTTTCAGTTTTCACCTTCAGAACAGTCAGGTTCTAACCATCCTGGTTGACAACCTCCGATACACTGACCAGTCTTTGTGTCGCACGTTGATGTGTTCAGACAATGACGTTCAGAACACTGCTTCTTACAACCAGATCCATAGGTCACTTCTTTAACACATTCTGAAATATACAAAAGTAATTACATGCTATTTTTTTCATTAGATATATATTTGTTTTCTTCTGAAAATTCATAATTGCAGTAAGAAGCTGCTGTCCACACAGGCAACAATTCAAATGTAAAAACAATTCATCTTTTTTATCTATAATAATGTTTTCGTTTCATGTTAAATACTAAAGAAAAAAAAAACATTACTTCCAGTAAACGGTTAAAAAGAACACAAAAAGAATTTAAATAATTATAGTAAAATTATTAATAAATGTTATTCTATAAGAACTTGGGTTTTTTCTGCAAAGATGGTCATATCTCAAACGATTAATTACCTGTACAATCTATTCCATCCCAGCCTGTCTGACATTGTCCATTACATGATCCAGTGTCTGTAGGACAGCTTTGTTGAGAATTCAAACAGTGACGATCTGTACACAGTTTGTTACAGTTACTACCATAAGTTACACCTGACTGACACACTGAAAGCATCGAAGAAATCGAATAAATAAAATAATTATTAGGCTTTAGTCAAAAAATATATTTCTGTAGGCATTTCTTCTTTAAATTAGATTAATACAAATAACTGGAAATAATGATTGACAGAAAATCACGACAGTACTCATTTTTACAAATATATAATTCCTTTAAAAATATTAAGAAAATATCAATAAAACATAGAAAACAACAAAAAGAGGAGTGTTTAAAATAGTTTAGAATATTATTCGCAAGTCGCATAAAATTAAATCTAGTTTTAGATTAAAAGCTGCTGTGTTTTCACTCTGGACACGAAAGATTCAAACTTGTAACATGTCACAGCTTTTAAACTGATTATACAATAAAAAAATAATAAAAGTAAAATGTATCAGTCAAAACTATAGATTAGCAACCATCAACTGACTGACTGATCAACACTCCAAATCAAGTACAGAATAACAACAAAACTAGCCAGATATATTTAATACATACATGCACATGCATATATGTGTGTGTGTGAGTGTGTGTCTGTGTGTATGTATGTATGTATGTATATATGTATGTATATATATACTCACACAGTGACTGGCTGCGCTAACAAAAGTTCAGTTTAAACATAATTTGATATGTACATGTAAATTAGGTTTCATAAATCTATAAATAAAATGTCATATGTGGTTTACTCAAGTTCGAAAAGAAGTGCGTTCTTAAATATGACACGAAAGGAATAATAATGATACGTAAAATATAAAATAGGGATTCAATCTGTTCGGACATTTTCCTCTTAGCATAAATTAACTGTCATTTCTGTGTTTATAGCCATCTCCTCGCTCCCTCTCCCGAAGGAAAGAAAGAAAAGCTGCCAGCTCAAATTAGAGTTACATAAACATTTTAAAAGGGCTTCTTTTCTTTTATTCATTTTGTTAATATAATTTTGTTTTATTCCATGGTTTTTGCTAAAATGTTTAATTACCTGTACAGTCTATTCGATCCCAGCCTGGGTTGCAGTATCCACTACATGATCCAGTGTCTGTAGGACAGCTTTGTTGAGAATAAAAACAGTGACGATCTTTACACAGTTTGTTACAGTTAGTACCATAAGTTACACCTGACTGGCACACTGAAAGCATCGACGAAATCGAATAACTAAAATAATTCATTACTCATTAATGAAACATAATTTTGTGCAGTTCTTTCTTTTTTAAATCAGATTAACAGAAATTACTGGAAATAATGACCAACAGAAAATAAAGTAGCATCATATCGCACGACTTTGTTTTACAGATATATATTATTTTTATAAACACTAAGAAAAATATCAGTAAAACAAAGAAAACAACAACAACAAAAAGAGGAGTGTTTAAAATAATTCTGACCTTGCAGAAAATATTATTCACAAGTCGAATAAAATTAAATATATTTTACTCTCTCTATCTCTGTGTATCTATCCATCTATATATCTATTTATCTCTCTATGTATATCTATCTATCTAAATAAGTATCTATCCAATGATATATCTATCTCTGTGTACCTTCTACGTGTATAGCTATCTATTCCTTCATTTATTTCTTCGTCTATATATCAAAGTTTGTATCTATCTATCTCTTTAGGTATCTATATGTCCATGTTTTTTATCGACCCATCCATGTGTCCATCAGTGAAGAAATCCAACAAAGTGTCCAGGTACTCACAATACATCGAATACATACTAAAGTACCTTCCTAATTTATATCATATCACAGCTTTTAAACTGATATATAACTAAAACAATAAAAGTAATATGTATCTGTCAAAAATATAAATTGATCAACACTCAAATGATGTACAGAATAACAAAAAAAAATAGCCAGATATATTTAATATACATACATATATATAGAAATAACGAGATAGATAGATATAGATAGATAGATAGATAGATAGATAGATAGATAAATAAATAGATAGATAGATAGATAGATAGATAGATAGATAGATAGATAGATAGATAGATTAGATAGATAGATAGATAGATAGATAGATAGATAGATAGATAGATAGATAGATATAATAAACGAAATATGTATCATCAAAAATATAAATTACCAACCATGAACTGACTGACAAGATCAACTCTCCAAATGATGTACAAAATAAAAAAAATAAAAAAATAGCCAGATACATATAATATATATTTAATATTTACAGAGTGAAACTGGCTGCTCCTACAAAAGCTCTGTTTAACCATCATAAAACATAATTGGATACATACATATAAATTAACTTTCATTAATCTATAAATAAAATGTCATGTGTTTTATTCAAGTTCTGAAAGAAAAGTACTCGAAAACGTGACACAGAAGAAATAATAATTACATGTAAAACATAAAATAGGGATTGAATTTGTTGGGAATGTTCGTCTTAATATAACCTCACTGTACATTTTTGTGTTTATATCTTTCTATTCGCTTCCTCTCCTGAAGGAAACAAAAGCTGACACTTCAAATTAGAGTTACATAGACAGTTTAGAGCTATTTATTATTTGTTTTCATTTTGTTATATTTTTATTTTGTTCCCTTACTTTTAGAATAATGTTTAATTACCTGTACAATCTATTCCATCCCAGCCTGATTTACAGCTTCCATTACATGATCCAGTGTCTGTAGGACAGCTTTGTTGAGAATTCAAACAGTGACGATCTTTACACAGTTTGTTACAGTTAGTACCATAAGTTGTACCTGACTGACACATGACTAAAACATAAATAAAGTAAGCAAATGAAAGTAAAGAAGACACATGAATAATGCTTTTCAAAAGATAAAACTGGTTGATCAATCATAACATGTATTTTCTTCTTTGTGTAATACATATCTGATGTTTAACCATATTTGTAATACGAAACAATATTATTCAGACGTCATTTAATCCCCTCCTTCATTTGAATGTTAAATATAAATTATATTTATATATTTTTTAAAACTGAAATTGTGCACCTGTTCTTATATTTACTGATATCATCACAAATACTTAGAATCACTTGTGTCCATATTGTAATAATAGATGAGGATCAGAACATATTATGCAAATATTAATTTATTTTAACTAATTTTCTTTATATATATGTGTGTGTGTGTGTCCTTTTTTGTTATTTTCTATTTTTTCTTATACAAATATAATATTTAAATGATTTCAAATCATAACAAAGTTATTAATAAATGTTATTCAGTAAATATTTTTAAAAAATTGGTGCAAAGATAGTCAAATCTAAAATGCTTAATTACCTGTACAATCTATTCCATCCCAGCCTGGTTTGCAGTATCCATTACATGATCCAGTGTCTGTAGGACAGATTTGTTGAGAATTCAAACAATGACGATCTTTACACAGTTTGTTACAGTTAGTACCATAAGTTGTACCTGACTGACACACTGAAAGCATCGAAGAAATCGAATAAATAAAATAATGTATTAGGTTTTAGTTAGAAATGTATTTGTGTAGTCGTTTCTTTTTTAAATTAGATTAATTCAAATAACTAAAAATAGTGACTAATAGAAAATAAATGGCATTATATAGCACGACTGTACTTCATTTCACGGATATATATTACCTTTAAAAACGTTAAGAAAAATATCGATAAAAAAAAGAAAACAACAACAACAAAAAGAGAAGTGTTGAAAGTAAATCTGATACTGCAGAGAATATTATTTACATGTCGCAAAAAATGAAATATAACTTTAGATAGAATAGTATTGTGTTTACACTTTGGACATGAATTATTCTAACTTTTATCATATCACAGCTTTTAAACTGATATATAATAAAAATAATTAAAGTAATATGTATCAATAAAAAATAAGATAGAATTTGCCAGGCATCAACTGACCGACTGATGGACACACCAAGTCAAGTACAGAACAACAACAAAAATAGCCAGACATGTTCAATATATATTTAAATTGATTGCTCTTACAAAAGTTCTGTTGAAACATAATAAAACATAGTATAAGTACATTTAAATTAGCTTTCACAAATCTATAAATGTCGGTTCTGACACTTTCATCATAACAAACTCACTGAACAGTTCTATCTTTATATATCTCTCTCCTCGCTCCCTCTCACAAAGCAAAGAAAAGCTGACAGTTCTAACTGGAATAATACAGACATTTATTAACTGCTTTTTTCATTTTGTTCATATATACTTCTTTTGTTCCATGATTTCTGCTAAAACGTTTAACTACCTGTACAATCTATTCCAGTCCAGCCTGTCTGACAGTGTCCATTACATGATCCAGTGTCTGTAGGACAGCTTTGTTGAGAATTCAAACAGTGACGATCTCTACACAGTTTGTTACAGTTAGTACCATAAGTTGTACCTGACTGACACACTGAAAACATCCAAGAAATCGAATAAATAAAATAATTATTAGGCTTTAGTCAAAAAAATGTTTCTGTATACATTTCCTCTTTACATTAGATTAATACAAATAACTAGAAATAAAGACTGACAGAAAATATAGGGGCTTTTAGCTCACGACTGTACTTTATTTTACAAATATATACTAGTTCCATAAATATTAAGAAAAATATCAAGAAAACAAAGAAACAACAAAAAAAAAAAGAGAGAGAGAATTGCTTAAAGTAACTCTGATGTCGCATGAAATTAAATATAGTTTTAGATAAAATAGTACTGTGTTTACACTCCGGACATGAATTATTAAAACTTGTATGACATCACAGTTTTTAAACAGATATGTAATAAAAATAATAAAAGTAAAATGTATCAGTCAGAAATATAGATTTGTAACCATCAACTGACTGACTGATCAATATTCAAATGATGTAGAGAATAACAACAAAGGAGAGAGAGAGAGAGAGAGAGAGAGAGAGAGAGAGAGAGAGAGAGAGAGAGAGAGAGAGAGAGAGAGAGAGAGAGAGAGAGAGAGAGAGAGAGAGAGAAAGTAAAGTATAATGATACGTACACGTAAATTAGCTTTCATAAATCTATAAATGAAAAATATAAAATAGGGACTGAATCTGTTCGGACAGTTTCATCTTAGCTTACACTCACTGTACATTTCTGCGTTTTAATCTCTCTCCTCGCTCCCTCTCCCAGAGGAAAACAAAGTTATCAGTTCAAATCAGAGTTACATAGACATATTAAAACCTTTTTGTGTAAATATATTTCTCGTTGTTCTATGATTTTTGATAAAATGTTTAATTACCTGTACAATCTATTCCATCCCAGCCTGGTCTGCATTGTCCATTACATGATCCAGTGTCTGTAGGACAGCTTTGTTGAGAATTCAAACAGTGACGATCTTTACACAGTTTGTTACAGTTAGTACCATAAGTTGTACCTGGCTGACACATAACTAAAATATAAATAAAATAAGCAAATAACTCATTTGTCTTTTCTAATTGTATCCCGTCCTTTATCTCTGTTTGATACGCAATAGAGAAGAAAATAAAAGTATTTTTAAAAACAACGTTATATTCAGTATTGTTCTTTATTGTTAAAAACTAACCAGTCCTTACCCTCATATTAAAAACAGCAACAACAACAACAACAACAACAATAATAATAATAATAATGTTAAAACACTCACAAACTCACGCATACACACACATATATGTAGGGATTAAAGTAAATAAATAAATGTGTAAAATAATTTCCGTACATTCATTTTAGATGATAGTGAAGACATTTGTTAAAAAAATAAATAATAATAATAATAATTTAAAAAACACCCAAAAGGAAAAATTGTTTCTTTTCAAACCACACAGTAAACTCCTCAACGTCCAGTTACTAACTGCTACACTGTAAAGTTGAGCTGGAACTTGGACGATGGTCTATGAGTTCATTATCTGAATTCTCAGTTAAAAAAGATATTTTGGTTAATTTTCCGAGAAAGATCTGGTTCATAACATATTAACCATCTGTGTCCAGTTTTTTCGAAAATTACCTTCAAATTACTGTTTAATGTCGTGATGTCAGTTCATTCTGCTACTTAATTTTTCAGTGAAAGGAGATGCAAGTCAACTGTTAGGAGACGTTGAACAGTCAGTGTTAGTTTCCACACATCATGGATTTTCTCTGACCGAGCACTGTTGACTGTTTGCTTATTTGAACCAACACTTCTCCTTCTACCACTGTGTCCTTTGTTCACAGTTCCCACAGTGCAAAACTTAGCAACAGTTCAGTCATTTGTTCTTTCTTTATTGCATGAGCTGTATTGTAAATGTTTTCATATTGGACCTGTACAGTTCAATTAAACCCCCAAAGCCCTCTAGTCGTTTTGTAAAAACATTTACAAGAAAGATAATCTCTTTCTATAAATTTTCACTCTGTAGTTATGATCGAGTTACCTGTACAGTCAACTCCAATCCATCCAACGTAACATTCTCCATTACAAGAACCTGTATAAGCAGGACACGAATCAGACTGACAATGACGACTGTTACACAGTTTGTCACAGTAAGAACCGTAAAATCCTGTTTGACACTGATGACTGCTACAAAGTGTGTCACAGTCAGAACCGCAGTAGTCTGTTTGACACACTGAAAAATGTAAACAGTACTAAAAAATAGAGTGCGATTACATACATGTGAAAGAGAAGAGAGAAACACTATATATTAAATATATCGATCAATTAAATAAAATTACGAAGATGCAACAACAACAACAACAAAATAATAATAATAATAATAATAATAAAAAGAACAAAGAACAAAGAAATATATATATATATATATATATATCAGTAAAAGTGTTTTAAGGTTGAGGGCAGGTATTAGTATTAAGTGTCTTTTTAGAACTGTGTGTGTGAAGTTATCTTCCAGTTTGTTACACGTCACATTTATAGCAACACACGTCATGGCTGTATGAACTACTAATCATGTGTTTTCTACCTAGCATGCAATAATGAACTCTTTCTGTCAGTTGTTACACAGTCAGCTCAGTGAATAATTAAACAAATCTCTTCTAACAGTAAAGAAACATGAACAGAAATATATATTCACATCCACTTATTACGAATTCATTCACGCAACACAAGAATAATATGAATTTTTATATCACATTTAACACATATGAAAGACTGATGTAGTTTATATTGCAGTATTACAGCACATATCAGTATATAAATGTGTTCATCCGGTGACGGTTTCACTAATATTACAGAGATTCGCTTAGAGTCCCTTAGTTGACTGTGTAACAAGTAGGTGTATAACAAATGGGAGACAACCTCAAATCGATCTTACTGAAATCTGTCTAAGTACGTGTTCAGTGTTTGTTTTAATTCTGTGATAATGAAAAAGTCGTCATCATTTGATAAGAAAAAGGAATTTTAAAGGAAATAACATAAATTTCCAAAACTCAAATATGTGAAAGATATTTAATAAAGCACAATAATTATTTAAGAATAAATTCAAATTAGAAATAAAAATATAAATGATATACTGTGAACAGATACCAGCCATCTCAAGATTGTTGTAAGTTCCTTCTCTTCTTTTTTCCATTGTATTATTAAATATAATAGTTTCTTGTATGTTTTAAATTGCTACTGAGCTCCTGCAACTACAAAAATCAATATAGTAGTAATTAATATGATGACAAATATTAATTCTGTGTTGAATTACCGTAGACTTGCACTTCTACAAAGTCCAGTGCTGTCGACTGTCCATTATCTGTTTCTTGATAAACAGTCACATATCTAGCGTTGACGTTACAAGTGATGTTCACAATTTGAGGAATATCAGTTCCATCTTTTCTACCAGTAACAGTACCACACAGATGTCCTGTGTTAGACTGTCTCGCTGCTGTGTTAGCATAAACCTGTACACCATTTCTTCTCCATTTAACTAAATTAGATACAATTCATTCTTACAGTTTGAATCAATACGAGTACTAGGTCTACCATCATACCAAACAATGAAATACAATTTATTTCATATTTTTATTAATAAATTTAATAATATTATTAAAAATAATAATGAAATAAAAATACAGCATTTAATGATATCCATAGAAAACAAACAAACGTAAAAGAATGACCAAAAGAAATAATAAAAATTAAATACATTTTGTAAAAAGTTAAAAATAAAAAAATAAAGAAAGAAATAAAGAAATAACTACAACTGATTTACTCTGTCGAGCATGAAACTGTGGAAACATTCTTAAGCTGTTATTTTCGGATAAAATATGGATTCGTTCATTTTGAAAAAACAACAACTTTGACAACAATAAATCAGTAATGCTGTCATGGAAATATTATAATATACAAACTTAGCTAATTTAATAAAAATATAACATGAAGAAATAGTTATACAACAAAAACAACAACAAAAAGGAAACAGCATGAAAGACAGACATTCCATCTCACTCACTTAAAAGTTAAAATTAACAAACAAAAATATTTATTATAATTAATGTTACATATTGTATTTCATACTTACAGTTATATCTGAAATATATTTTAACGTCATGAATAAAGTAAGGTTTTTCTAAATCTACTTCCCACCACGTGTAAGGCTGGTTTGTGTCTGTGTGTATAATTCTACGCCAATCTCCACTGGTTTTTCCATCAACGCCTCTTGAAGCAAAATTTTCATAACCCGCCAAATAAGAATTTTGATATGCATTTTTGTTCTCAGCTACGTTTACTGAAAAAAATCATGCAATAAATACAAGTAATATTAATATATATAATCGTATATTAATAGAGCAAATGGTAATCTAATTGATATCATATACAATTATATACAGATAGTTGTATAACAGTAATACACTGCACAGCAACTAAACAAGATGTTTGTTAAACAAGATGTTTAACTATCTTTCACTTTACCAATATACAATTATATACAGATAAAAGTTTTTTAACGAAGTAAGACACTGCAAAGTAACTAAAAAAGATGTTTAACTATCTTTCACAAACAAGTAAACAATTATAAACAGAAAGTCAATATAGCAAAAATCCAACAAAACAACGAAAAAAGAAGAAAACAAACAAAAACAAGATGTTAAAACTATCTTTTCACATACCCAGTATACAATTATATACAGATAGTCTTATAGCAGATTTTTTATTTATTACACTGCACAGTAACTAAACAAGTTTGTTTAACTATCTTTCACATAAAAAGTATACAATTAAATACAGAACAGTCTTAAAGCAAAAGTAATACACTGAAAACACAAAAGTAAACTAAACAAGATGTTAAACATACATACAAACTGTTTTTTCATTCATTTACCAGTGATTCACAATTATATACAGATAGTCTTATAGCCATAATAAAACACTGCACGTATATAAAATAGTAACTAAACAAGATGTTTGTTTGACTATATTTCACACGTTCCGTTCTTTAACTGAATAAATTAGATTTTTCCACTCTTTATTATATTTTTAAAACATTTTTTACACATCTCATAGGCGAAACATTCGTTAATCTCTCGCTGAATTCATGACAAAATATGAGAGATTCACTTCGTAATTTTTCTTGAACTTTGACTCTGATTTAGAAATGATAAATATCTCAGTGGTTATGACTGTATTTCTGTGTCATAATTAATATTATTTCTTCTACCAGTGACACCGGTAATAATAATGATAATAAATAATAATAATAATAATAATATTTTATATCTTACCATATCCAGCTGTCGTCTTTCCTGACTGCAAAATCAAACAACAAACTAGAAACTGAAGACTTATCCAGCACCCAGCCATAGTGAAAATGTTTCGTAGACAAACAAACCAGGAAGTAAAACTGCGAGTTGAGACAAGACTCATTTTAACAACTCACCAATGAGAAAAACATCATCTAATACATCCCGGTACAAAGTTCATAGCAAGCATGATTTGAACAGAAGAATGTACTTCTTTTAAATTTAACACACTGAGGTTAAATTTGGATCTAGGAAAACCGGTTTTACTCGTACTGAAATTAGGTCGCAGTACAGAAAACCTGTCATATACATTTTCTTGTTAGACAGGTATCACAATACCCCTGTATTATCAACAGTTATATACAAATATAAAACACATCATAGAACATAGACACGTATATCCATATAAACAGAACTCAATCCACATCTGGAGATGTGTGTGTGTGTGTGTGTGTGTGTGTATGTGTGTGTTTGTGTTTGTTTGTGTGTGTGTTTGTGTGTGTGTGTTTGTGTGTGTTTGTGTGTGTGTGTTTGTGTGTGTGTGTGTGTGTGTGTGTTTGTGTGTGTGTGTGTGTTTGTTTGTGTGTGTGTTTGTGTGTGTGTGTGTGTGTGTGTGTTTGTGTGTGTGTGTTTGTGTGTGTGTGTGTGTGTGTGAGTGTATGTGTATTTGTGTGTGTTGGTGTGTGTGTATGTTTGTGTGTGTGTGTTTGTGTCTGTGTATGTGTGTGTGTGTTTGTGTGTGTGTGTGTTTGTGTGTATGTGTGTTTGTGTGTGTGTTTGTTTGTGTGTATGTTTGTGTGTGTGTATGTGTGTTTGTGTGTGTGTTTGTTTGTGTGTGTTCTTGTGTGTGTGAGTGTATGTGTATTTGTGTGTGTGTGTGTTTGTGTGTGTGTGTGTAACTGTGCTTGTTGGAGGCAGGTCTGTAGAAATCAATGAATACTGCTGATCTAAAAATGAATATAAAAAACTAAAGAACTAAAAGAATAAAATAAATAATTAAAAATAAAGGAATGAGTAAATAATTAATGCCTCACAATATCTCACGACTAATATACATGATTGTGTAAAACATAAAGTATTTGTACAATAATGATAAGAGCGCTGCCCAATTTTTTTAATTTTATTTTAAAATCTTTGTAAAACATGTTTATTTATTTATTTATTTATTTATTTATTTATTTATTTATTTTGTTTTCTTGTTTCACTTAACACAGTATTTATGCAGATACATAATGTCAAATCGTTTTATCTATGAGGATTGTTCGATCTAGAAGATTGACTCAAACTATTGATATGCCCTCACTGTTAATGCGATGAAACAGATAATAATAATAATAAGAAGAAGAAGAAGAAGAAGAAGAAGAAGAAGAAGAAGAAGAAGAAGAAGAAGAAGAAGAAGAAGAAGAAGAAGAAGAAGAAGAATTGTAGTATTTAATGTAATATAAAGGTATTATTAATACACCAAAGTATGTGAAAAGAAAGCCACAATGATACATAATCTTTTACTCCACCGTAATTTTTCTTTCAGACATAACAGAGGACTAGGTCGAGTGTAGTGAAAACAGATCAGTTGACTCTTCTATAACGAGACAAAAGTTTCATACTAAGAGTTCAGCACTTAATGTCATTCACATCTAGGGCAAGCAATAATGGATAAATGTCTGAAACGAGCTGGTGGACTTTGTAGATTGATGTGTAATTTCTTCCTATTACAATGTCAGCAGTAATACAAATATCCATTTCAAACACAGAAAAATGTTCATTAACATCTTCAGATAAGGTGAAATTTTCAGTCAGATATCTCCTATCTCTACCTCCAGTAACAGAAATATTCAGTTACATTCTCTCACTTATTGACTATGTATCTGTAATAAACAGAATGAACAAAGAAAAAAAAAAAAAAAAGATTTGTATAAAAATACAGAAAAGAATAAAAGATAATAATAATTAAAAAGATAATAGTAGTAATAATAAAATAATAATAATAATAATAATAACAAAAACAACAACAATAATGATAATAATAATAATAAAGAATAAATAAAAACATAAACAGAATAACGAAACCCGATATAAAGCAGAAAGATCGTTTTCTTTTTTAGTACTTTATCTGTGTTTATTTCCTTTTGAAAAATGTGCTCGAATGAAAACATCGCCAGTAAAACAAAACTGGGCAAAGTGTCGAGCACGTCATACATTTCTCTTTTTGTTTATAAAACTGAAGCGAGTTAATAGAAAACAAACATAGTTCTGTCATGCAAACCAGAAAACATATATCACGGAGTTTTGCCTTGACCTCATTCTGACATTCCCACTCTTTAAAATCAAATAAATAACAAAACATATAAATTAAAATATAATATTTAAATAACAGTAAAAATATGTCTATATTTATATTACCATAACAAGTAACTAGTTAGACAGGTAACTAGGTTGACAGGTAACTAGGTAGACAGGTAACTAGGTAGACAGGTAACTAGTTAGACAGGTAACTAGTTAGACAGGTAACTATGTAGACAGGTAACTAGGTAGACAGGTAACTAGTTAGACAGGTAACTATGTAGACAGGTAACTAGGTAGACAGGTAACTTGGTAGACAGGTAACTAGGTAGACAGATAACTTGGTAGACAGGTAATTAGGTAGACAGGTAACTAGGTAGACAGGTAACTAGGTTGGTAGACAGGTAACTAGGTAGACAGGTAACTAGTTAGACAGGTAACTATGTAGACAGGTAACTAGGTAGGCAGGTAACTAGGTAGACAGGTAACTATGTAGACAGGTAACTAGGTAGACAGGTAATTAGGCAGACAGGTAACTAGGCAGACAGGTAACTAGGTAGACAGGTAACTAGTTAGACAGGTAACTACGTAGACAGGTAACTAGGTAGACAGGTAACTTGGTAGACAGGTAACTAGGTAGACAGATAACTTGGTAGACAGGTAATTAGGTAGACAGGTAACTAGGTAGACAGGTAACTAGGTAGACAGGTAACTAGGTTGGTAGACAGGTAAATAGGTAGACAGGTAACTAGTTAGACAGGTAACTATGTAGACAGGTAACTAGGTAGACAGGTAACTTGGTAGACAGGTAACTAGGTAGAGAGATAACTTGGTAGACAGGTAATTAGGTAGACAGGTAACTAGGTAGACATGTAACTAGGTTGGTAGACAGGTAACTAGGTAGACAGGTAACTAGTTAGACAGGTAACTAGGTAGACAGGTAACTAGGTAGACAGGTAACTAGGCAGACAGGTAACTAGGTAGACAGGTAATTTGGTAGACAGGTAACTAGGTAGAGAGATAACTTGGTAGACAGGTAATTAGGTAGACAGGTAACTCAGACATGTAACTAGGTTGGTAGACAGGTAACTAGGTAGACAGGTAACTAGTTAGACAGGTAACTAGGTAGACAGGTAACTAGGTAGACAGGTAACTATGTAGACAGGTAACTAGGTAGACAGGTAACTAGGCAGACAGGTAACTAGGTAGACAGGTAACTAGGTAGACAGGTAACTAGTTAGACAGGTAACTATGTAGACAGGTAACTAGGTAGACAGGTAACTTGGTAGACAGGTAACTAGGTAGACAGATAACTTGGTAGACAGGTAATTAGGTAGACAGGTAACTAGGTAGACAGGTAACTAGGTAGACAGGTAACTAGGTTGGTAGACAGGTAACTAGGTAGACAGGTAACTAGGTAGACAGGTAACTATGTAGACAGGTAACTAGGTAGACAGGTAACTATGTAGACAGGTAACTAGGTAGACAGGTAACTAGGCAGACAGGTAACTAGGTAGACAGGTAATTAGGCAGGCAGGTAACTAGTTAGACAGGTAACTAGGTTGACAGGTAACTAGATAGACAGGTAACTAGGTAGAGAGGTAACTAGGTAGACAGGTAACTAGGCAGGCGGGTAACTAGGTAGACAGGTAACTAGGTACGTAGACAGGTAACTAGGTAGGTATTCAGGTAACTAGGTAGGTAGACAGGTAGCTAGGTAGACAGGTAACTAGGTAGGTAGACAGGTAAGTAGGTAGGTATTCAGGTAACTAGGTAGGTAGACAGGTAGCTAGGTAGACAGGTAACTAGGTAGACAGGTAACTAGGCAGCCGGGTAACTAGGTATTCAGGTAACTAGGTAAGTAGACAGGTAGCTAGGTAGACAGGTAACTAGGTAGGTAGACAGGTAGCTAGGTAGACAGGTAAATAGGTAGACAGGTAGCTAGGTAGGTAGACAGGTAGCTAGGTAGGCAGGTAGGTAGACAGGTAACTAGGTAGGTAGACAGGTAACTAGGTAAGTAGACAGGTAACTAGGTAGACAGGTAGCTAGGTAGGCAGGTAGGTAGACAGGTAACTAGGTAGGTAGACAGGTAACTAGGTATACAGGTAACCAGGTAGGTAGACAGGTAACTAGGTAGGTAGACAGGTAACTAGCTTGGTAGACAGGTAGCTAGGTAGGTAGAAAGGTAACTAGGTAGGTAGACAGGTAACTAGGTAGACAGGTAACTAGGTTGGTAGACAGGTAGCTAGGTAGGTAGACAGGTAACTAGGTAGGTAGACAGGTAACTAGATAGGTAGACAGGTAACTAGGTAAACAGGGAACGAGACAAAGGATGGATTATGAGTGGATGGAAGGACGCTTTCTTGGATTTATGGACTGACGGACATGGATGGATGGATGGAATAGTGTCTGTGTGCTGAGTCTAATCAGACGTTCACAGAGAATATTGAAAATTCTAAACTACACAGAATCATACATAAGTGGAAAGGCGTGATTGCTGCACACCGTTCATAATTTATGTAATTTTGTTTTGCTATTGTTGTTGTCGTTGTTGCTGTTGTTGTTGTTGTTCTTCTTCTTCTTCTGTGTGTGTATCTCTGTTTGTGTGCAGGTACGTCTCTATCTTGATTTGCTTGTATTAGTATCGAAGTGGTTCCGTCGTACCGGTTGTTCGTAACGTCATTCCTGTACGGCTCATTATTGTTTTGTGCTTTTTATTAACTATTGTTCTTATTTTCATAGTCTGCACATCCTATTTCCAAGTAAATTAATCTTACTTTCTTACTGTGCCGTCGTTGCCGTTATTTCTGCTTGTACTCCATGTTATTGGTATACTTCTGCTTATACTGTTAACATTTCTATTAATTGTTAGTCTGACTTTCAGTGTGCACATCCTGTATTTAAGCATTGTGTTACTATATCTATTAACGCCTGAGTAAGTAACTACCTACCTGCCTAGCTCTATATACCTGCCTAACTCTCTTTATACGTATGTATGTATGTATCTTTGTATGTTTCAACTAGTGTTGCAGTCGTTGCCGTCGTGTCAGCGTTGTTCCTAAGGTTATTTGTGTACTTCTCATTACTCTTTATCGCTTTTTCTTCTCACCGTCCTAATCTGATCATCCTTTATTAAAATATATTATTATTATTTCTTAGTGTGCACATCCTGTATTTGTATTAACGTCGCCATCGTTGCAGTTGTAACGGAGTTGTTCCTAGTGTTACTGTGTACTTCTCATTAATTTTAGCTTTTTGGTAACCATTATTCCTGTTTCTTCGAAAGTATGCACACGCTATTTCAGTATACATTATTATTATTTTCTTATTTTTTTTTCCTTATGAAGCAAATATGAAACGAAAGTACTGAATGAATTATTCTGTGAATATTCTTATTTATTTTTATGTCGTTGTCTTTGATGTTGTTTGTCGTAACTGCGTTGTTTCTGATGTTATTGTGTACTTCTCATTTTGTATATATTCAAGAGAAACGTGGCTATCACCATAACCCTAACATTTTATTTATTGATTTACTTATTTATTTATTTATTTATTTATTATTATTATTATTATTATTATTATTATTATTATCATTATTATTATTACTATTGTTTTCTTTATAATGTTCACATTTTTTTCTGTAAATATTGATGTCAACTTATTGAAATTTTTTAATAATTTTATATTACGGTAATGTTATTTAGCTCTAGTGTATAATAGTGTTTATAAGTTCATATTTTTACAGTTCTTCAATGTTTAGCTAATTAATATCAGAAAATGGGGGTAACTACAAAAAAACTAAATAGCAGAGAGTAAGCAGACGTCCATGGGCTGTTTAGAAGCTGTATTATATAATTAGCGAAAGTTCCGTTACTGTATAAACTAAGAAACGCTGGGACGAACAAACTCAAAATTGTGTTTTAATTTTCAAATTTAAATTCAGAAGGCTGTCTGCAGAGGTGTTTCATGAACGCACGCGCGAGCTCTATCTGCTTTTCAAGATATTTTTTAAAAAGAAACCTTTTGATCGGTTCGCCGTCTTGAGTCAAGTTGAAAAGGGACATGTACACAAACAAAACAAAATGATAGTTTGGTAAATATGGTTTATGAAAGTTAGACGGGTTTTTTTGTGTGTTTTTAACATACATGATGACTGTTTTAAGATGACTGTTGGATATTTTATTTTCAGATAAGAAGAAAACGTCAAACGAAAAAGGAGAATGAATAAAAAATAAACATTGAAAAAGGTATCATCAGTGGCATACTATGATATGATTTATTATTATATATAATACTTTTTTAATGTTTTATTTTTGTTTTAACTAAGATTCAAACAAAACAAGGTTCATTTTTTCAAACTATATATTTACAACATCATCATAGCGAGGAGAGATGACCGCCACTACTAATTTTTTTATTATTTATTTAGCATCTACTTATTATTATTATTATTATTATTATTATTATTATTATTATTATTATTATTATTATTATTATTATTGTTGTTGTTGTTGTTGTTGTTATATAGATATAATATATATGTAGTTGTTGTTGTTTTGGGGTGTTTTCATTTACAGTGGAGGCACAGTATTACTAAGACGAATTTTATATTCATTTTTATCATTTTAAATAGGTGGTAAACTTGACATATTTATAATTTATTTAAACTACTACTAGTTATTTCTTGTGTGTTTCATAAATATCAAAAAATTAGTGAGTTTCCGAATTTAAAAGACAAAGGCCGAATTTTCGAAAGGTTATCATCACGTGTTTAAACGTGTAAGCCTTAAACGCGGACAAATTCAAACTTGTACGTGTGTGTCAAAACACCGGCTTATATCGGCTGTCAAAATAAGAACCCGCGGAATTTTTCATCATAAATAACTTTAGCAAATCAGAAAGATTCTTTATGTTGTTCGTGTCTATTATCACTTACATGTGATTTATTCCATGTCATTTTGTTTTCTGAAATGGGATATATGAATTTGTTGTAGTTAGATGGGATTTTTATGAGATTTTTTTTTGCCTGGTATTTTTTTGTTTTTGTTTTTGCTTCTTTTTTTAATTTAACTACAAATAGTAGTAATTAGTATTTACATGAAAGTATTTCTTTAAGCACATGCAGTATATTATTTTTTGGAATATGTTTAAAATAACTGTATAAGAAAAAAAAAAGAAATGAGAACAGAAAGAAACAAAAAACTTATTGCAATGCTGGGATGGCGTTAATTGAATTAATAACAAGATACACAGCCTGGCTTTTAAAACTTACTTTTTGTGATTTCTTTATTATCCCCGTCACCATTCTCAGATGAATCACACGCAGTATTAGCTATATTACACACAATAACACACACCAATGTATAAAAATATTGATAAAGTATCTTCTAATCTGGATATGTTCCAAGATGTACACATTTGTTTATAAAATACAAAGTTCACCTTAATTAAGACAAAATATATTAATAGCAACTAAGGAAATAATTAAGACAAAAATCCAATATTTAAAGAATATAATCAACCCATTAATTATGAAACTACAAAATAATCGCAGATCCATCAATAAAAATAATATACAGTTATCGTCACTAAGACAAACCAAAGTTTCTGAGGCAAAACAGAAATAATCTAGCAATAAACTAGTTATTATGGAATAATAATAATAATAATAATAATAATAATAATAATAATAATAATAATATTGAAAAGAACAATGTCCAAATACCACAGAGCTTATGATTTCATCAAACTGGCAGCTGTTGACATTTTTGTAACAATCAGTAACACATTGTTTTTTGTTTTTAACATTATTAATATTATTATTATTATTATTATTATTATTATTCAACATAGCTGCTTAGGATATAATTTTATACTTCTTAAATAGCAAAGTAAGTATTTACTAAAATAAATATTTAAAATATAATGCCATATTACATATTCAGTTATAATGTACAGTTATTCAAAGATATTATACTTCAGAGAAATAATTAAATGGCACTAATTTAATCACTCCATAAACAGTTTAAAACAATTCCGAATGTTGTAAAATCAGTTTTCTCTTTACTGAAAAATATCAGTTTTTCGATCAAGGACTGTTGGCATAAACTGAAGATGCTTCTAGATTCATGAAGGCCAAGTTACAGAAAAATGTAAAGTCATCCTGAAATACAATAAGCAAAGACAATATGTTTCATTCTATTACACAATTTAATAGGGAAATATTAACTAACAGCATAAATATTAGATTATAAAATTAAATATCTAGATTCAAGCCGATTAGTAATTCAATAAGATTTATTGATAATACATAAAACGAGAGAGAGAGAGAGAGAGAGAGAGAGAGAGAGAGAGAGAGAGAGAGAGAGAGAGAGAGAGAGAGAGAGAGAGAGAGAGAGAGAGAGAGAGAGAGAGAGAGAGAGAGAGAGAGAGCATTTTAAGAAGGAAACCAATATTTTCTTCAATCAGTAAAATTATTTAAAATAGTATTTACCTTGGTGAACTCTACCCTTGGAATCACTGACTGAAATCGTCTAATATTGTTGAATATCTCAACTTCTGAATCCAGCCGAATACCAGACAAGATGTTGTTTGCGATACACAGAGTTAGAGCGTTTTTAGCTTCACTTTCTCTGTAACAAATTAAACAGAATACTGTTAGAAACAGCTTCTGGAACATTTAGCTCGTCATTTTATAAAATAACACAGTGTGCTAATTTCTACCTTGTGTAAGATAATTAATATATATTCTTTGAAGTTTCATTCTGATATATTTTAGTAACTAATGTTTCTTTTTTTAATAGTGTTATTTATTAAAAATAAACAGAACAAATCCACGGACCTGTATATAACTGTGACAGGATGTATCTTCCCTTTTCCCTGTTGTGTTTGAATGTGTTCACTGGTTGTTGTCAGACAGGTTATCAGTGTGACAGAGTCAGTGGTTGGCAACCATCCGTGAATACAGAAATGTTCTATCTCTCGTTTTTCTGTACTGCCCTTAATTACAACATAAATATTGTTTAAGATTAAATAAAAATATACAAATATATGAAATTAATACAAGACGCATATTCTAAGTAAATAGAAAATGCAAATTACTATATATATGTGTGTATTAGTTTTGTGCGCGTGTGTGTGTGTGTGTCTTATATAATGGTTATGTTTTATTTCCAACCATAGAAATGAATGAAAAAACATCTTGCTGCGCAATTACCTGTACTAAAAGCGACATACGAATTAAATAAATTGCTATTCAGAAAGATACCTTTGTCTCAACTTGTAACGTCTTCTGGTTTATCTCGTGTATGACTGATGTCTCTTTAAAAGCAGTGATTGTGGTTTCACCACGTTGTACAGAATTTCCTGGAGACGGAATTATCTCGCTTATCAACTGAAATGTCAGAGAAAAATATTTTAACTGTAAATTCTGAAAAAACCCATGGATGGTATCAATAAATTTAATAATAAAGGTTACTTTAACGTAAAATATTTGTCCATTTGTCCTGTAATATAATTCGATATATTTATTAAAACGCTATTGTATATATACCTACGAGTTTTAGAAGGCTGGTAAACGATTGTGTGTTCAAAACAAAACGAAAATAATCAAACTAACCGCAGATTTACGATTTCATTTCTTTTGGAAATAATCATATTTACATATAAATACACATTACACTGAATTAAACTAGGAATAATAAAAACAAAAGCTCTCTCTATATGTGTGTGTGTATCTACACCTGCATCTTTTTCTTTACCTTTGAGAACAAAGTTATAATTGTTCTTGAGCTGTTTTCAGTAACCAGTTTCCAGAAGCTTACATCGGTGCCTTTTTGATCTGGTGTCAGCAAGTATCCTTGTTTAGATATCTTGGACTAAAGTTACAAATAATGTTCAGTGTATATATAAATCTGTTCTAAGACGAATTTACACAAACGTTTACATAAAACAATACAACAACAACAGCTGATAAATTCCTTGGAAAGTTTCAATGAAAGCCTTCTGACGGAAGCATTAATGCAGATCGTTTTGTTTTTACATTTAATAAATTTCTTTCTAAATAATTATTTTTGTTCTAATGATAAAATCAGTTTTGTAAGTGAAAAATACATACAGGCGGTCGTAGAGCGAAGAAGTCTTGTCGACCATCAACCCAGACTTGATACTTATCAGCTCTCTCTGTTAAATAAAACAATCTGTGTTCAAATCTTAATCTCAGTTTTCACAAATTAAAAACAAACTAATACCACCAAGTAAATAAAAAAAAGAACAAATATTTAAGCAATGTATACATATTTTTTATATGTATATAATGTACTTTTTATTTACTTACTATACAAAGACAAACACACACAGAGATACATGCATACATAGATAGATAGATAGATAGATAGATAGATATATAGATAGATAGATAGATATATAGATAGATAGATAGATAGACAGATAGATAGATAGATCCTTTACTTAGCGCAGACATTAATGCTTGAAACCCACCTTCGTATGGTGTTTTGTTGAAAGATAGAATATCCTGAAAGAAAAATTTGGAAATGTTCACAAAATCCAGAATTTTTATAAATTCATTCAAAACTGTTTGGTTACTACTACTACTACTATTATTATTACTATTACAACTGCTACAACTGTTACCACTGAAATTACTGTTATTATTACTACTATTGCAGTTAAATTTCATTTTTCTCCTCTGTCTGCTATGCTACCAGAACCAGTTCTACAGTTAACAAGTGATTACCTCTGCAAGCTGGTCAGCAGTTTTCTTTCCCATCAGCAGAGAACCTTTCTCTTTAGGATATTTCTGAAGAAAATCCGCATTGCTCAGACTGGTGTCACCTAACGTTGATAGTTCAAGCAGGGCAGTGAATACAGTCTCATACTGCTCCTGTTTTAACATAAAATTGATTGACAATATTTATAAAAGAACCAAAATCTCTCAAATGATATTTATTTAATCAAAGATAACGTACCAGATCCTATCAGTATCACTACAGAATGCCAAACAAAAAATAATAAAATAAAATAAAAATAAATAAATAAAAAATTAAACGAATTAAGAATGAACAAAATAAAATAAAGAAATAAAGTGATCTGACCTTAGTCTGTACAAGACCTAACGTTGATAGTTCAAGCAGAGCACTGAATACAGTCTCATACTGCTCCTGTTTTAACATAAAATTGATTGACAATATTTATAAAACCACCCAAAACTCTAAAATTATATTTATTTAATGAAACATAACATACCAGATCGGATCAGTACTACTAGAAAATACAAACAAAAAAAAAAACGAATTAAGAAATAATAAAATAAAATAAAGAAGTAAAGTGATCTGACCTTGGTCTGTACGAGACCTCTACGCTGATCTCTCAGTCGAATCATCACTATCCTGATGTCCACTCGTCCCGTCGCCTCCAGCTCGTCCAGCAGAATGTCCAGAGCTATGTACGTTCCTGTTCTGCCAATTCCAGCACTGAAGTGAACCATTAGTGATAACATAGCATTTTAAAATGATACAGCTCAGTATCAATGGGGTACAAACTATTAATATTTGTTCATTTTTATAAACCATTAAAATAAGGAAAAAAAGATAGAAAGTAAGTAATATATGTGTATATATAAAGGAGACTGTATGTCTGTACGTTTCAAATAAGGAATTGTCAGTCTGTACTGTTACTCAGACGATTTTGTTTTGTGATTTGCTGATAAGATTAGTGTGTAAAATATAATTATTACCTGCAGTGTACAACTACTGGTCCAGGCAGTAGAGGTTTTGTTTTTCTCACTTTCAGCATAAATTGTACGAAGTCATGAACATTTGGGACTCCGTGATCTGGCCATGAAATAAAGTGGAAATGTTGAAAGGTTTTTGATTTTCCAGACTAGAAAGTAGAAATAACAAAAATTAGGAATGAATTACAAAGTAAATATTGTTGTGATGTTATGTTCTGAAGCATTATTTCGTGGCAAAATATTTCCTGTTTTAATATAACTGGCTACGTTCCCGGAATGTATGAAATAACTCTTTAACATATTGTAATGATCTTTGAACTTTAGTAACTTTTAAAATTTCATTAACACGGAAACGTGCAATTTTGAAGAGAACTTGTTCATGTGGCAGACATATTTCATTATTTATGGAATGAAGATATAAAACGTTTTCAAGATTCAATGCTAAAACTAAATATTATTTAATTTAGATAATGTTTTCAAAATAAACCGGTTACCTACATCAAACAGAACAATTTCAAATAATAAAACTATAAATTAAAATATAAATGTATTGATCTCTCAGACTCTCTCCCACACAAATATGTTAAATGTTATTTATTTTTAATAAGAACCTTTTTGTGAGTGACGGAGAACTTTCTAAACACGAAATCACTTCTTTCCTCTTTTGCAGTCACAGAAATTGCGAAGGTTCCAATGTTAATCATCTTTGTGTCTGACCAGTATGGTTCACATTTTGTCTGAATAAACATAATTTGAAGTATAAATAGTGTTGATCTATAAAAATATCCCAGTATTTATAAAATTGCTACATTTCATTATTTTGAAATCATCAGACAATACGTTATGTTAATAATTATAATAGAAACGAGAAAGTACGTTTCTTGATTTCTGTTTTGTTTCTGCATGGTAGCCACAACACTATAGACATTGTTTCACAATACTGCAAAATATAAATTGCTAATAATTGAAAATATCAGTAGAAATTAAAGTTTCAAATCAAATATTGGCAGTTTTCTGTTTACGTTTATTTCATTTACACTTGTAGGCTAGAAAATTAGTAGTGAGAAATTTATATTTGAAGTATTATGGACAAAATATTGTAATCAGAGTTACATATTGGTAATATTCTATTATTATAATATTTACTTTGTCAGCTTCAACAAGTTTGGTCAGCATTACGATGTTTCCACAATCCTTCTCCCAGATCATTCTCCAGAAATCTGGCAAAGCCTTTCTGTTTGGTGCTAACAATAATAATAATAATAATAATAATAATAATAACAAAAAAAAATACCAAATGTAATAACAATAATAATCATATTAATAATAACGTTCATGTGTATAAATATTTCATTTTAATTTTTTTAAAGTAATCAATACTAGTTCAGATATTTTATTTATGAAAATCAATATGAATGTTTTCTGCAATATTTTCAGTTAGCAGACAGAAATGTTTCTCACCCTGAGCTGCAATAAAGTAATTCTTTTCTTCATACGACTGAAAGTCACATAGTTAAAAAAGTTAAAATTATATAAACAATGTTTAAAATTAAATATCTCTCTCTCTCTCTCTCTCTCTCTCTCTCTCTCTCTCTCTCTCTCTCTCTCTCTCTCTCTCTCTCTCTCTCTCTCTCTCTCTCTCTCTCTCTCACACACACACACACACACAAACACACAGAGACACACACATACACACACACACGCACACACTATAAATACATCTCGAACACATACAGACAGACAGGCATACAACAATTTTGTTTTTAAATAACAACGAAGAAATAAAACTGTAGAATATTAAATAAATTATAATAATATAAGTAAAGAACTCACATCAATATAACTGGCGTTGATGTAATCAGAATGTGAGATACCCGGTATCACTGATAAAACCACTCTGTTGTTGTCATCTGAAAAATAAACACATTTTCAGCTGATTAACATTGTGCACAAAACTGATTATTGTACGATTATTTTAAATCAAATCCTTTAGAGTTATGTAAACTCCAGAGAACATCTCTCAGAAGAAAACAAAAACAAACACAAAAAAACCCATTAAACAACAAAAACCAATAAGAACAACACAAAAAAATCCAACAACAAACGATAAAACCAGCCATGCTACCTAATAACGCCAATGAAAACAAAGAAACAATACATACAGATTCTTTAAAAATGGCAGTATATATTGCATGCTTAATAACCCTTTGAGGATGAAACAAACAAGAAATATGGGTGCCTCGCATTTTGCCCTGAATACCTTCTACAGCTAATAAAATGACGTATAAACCTGAGAATACAACATACATGGGTAGTATCCTTGGTATCTATTCTTTGTTCGGTTTTCAGATATCTGTGATTCATCGTACGATGATGTGTATTTGTTTGGCAGTTTCTGCAATCATAGATAAAAAATGACTGGAATAAAATTATATCAACCAGATCAAATATTAATTATTCACATTTTATGTTTTCTGTGACAAGAGACCATTTTATATATCATATTATTTGTTAATTTTCAGATTTCCATAAAGCAAAACATAATTATTTTCCATATTTTTATAAGTTTGAACATTATTTTGAAAAAATTGAAAAGACCTCAACAGACTGTTTTTATTTGTATATTGAAATATAATTTAAACTCAAAATTCCGGTTGTGTATTAAAGAACATAAAATTAGGTAAATAAAGATACTTTGTTTATTTTGTACACTAACACATTATATAAAACAAACCTTGTATTCCGTATCAAAGCCTCCAGGCTGGTGTCTGATTTTGTCTATAACCTGAGACAGTTCACTGACAGACACACCAGTCTCTGGCAGGGTGAAGTCGTTGATGTCGTAATACACTGAAGCTGACGTCTCGTCTTCAAGGTCTTGTTCGTCAATCTCTTCTGCTGTAGACTCAACTCTCACATTGACTAATGATGTCTGTATCGGTTTAACCTCCTCTGAAATCTCATCTCCTTCAGGTTCTTGACGACTTGCATAAGCAGCATTGACATAAACATTGCAATCTTCTACTTTGGAATCATAAAGAAAATCAAATTAACACCAATTATTGCCAAAATATTTAATTGAATAGACAGCGACTATCTGAAACTACAATAGTGTGACATATTTAATTACGTATTGTTTGATAAAAGTGTTATGCACAACTCATATATTTTTCACATTTCACTGAACAAGTAAGTTAATCTTACGGTTTTTATCTTTTGGTTTTAATCGATTCTGTGCGCTGTTGGAATCAAAATTGTCTGCAGATTCATTCTTGAATTTTCCTCGTCGTCTGAAAAAGACAAACAATATAATTAACTTTGGTGTGAAGAAAAAACGGCATTTATTAAATCCATGTACATATAATCTAAGTGTGCATAAAAAATAATAAATAAATAAATAAATAAAAATAAAAAGAAACACATGAATATTATTTGATTAATGAATAATACCATATTAATATCTTAATGACATAAATGTACTCTTATTCATTCATACATACATATATATTGATAATTAAATAAAAAGTTGACACTTAAATACATTCATACATACTACCTACACGGGTACCTCCGTACATACCTCCAAACATACATACATACCTCCACAAAAATGTACATACCTCCAAACATACATACATACCTCCACAAAAATGTACATACACCCATACATACATATATACATATAAACCTAGGAACCTACCTCCATACAGATATACATACATATGTTTCTTCTAACAAATTTTATATTTACATTTGTAACTCATCTTTCCTTTACCATTGTTAAAGTTTTATGAAAACAAATTTAAAAATAAAGAATTAATGACAATACATTTGAAGAAATATCTAATATAAGTCGGATATACCTTTATTTTTGTCATAGCGAAATTTACAGAACAATGGAGCAAAAAAAATAAAAATATATATATTATTTCTTCAAATTTTTTAGTTATTTGGAAAGATATATTATGGAAAACATCTATGCAACAATTACTTTTTAAAACTTCTGAATATGTTAAATATAAAATAAACAAACCTCATTATTACAACTAAAACCACAACTAAAATAAGAACAACGGTGAATCCAACGACAGATCCAATGATGGCGTTTGTGTGCTGAGGTGGAGCAATCACACCTTTTAATGAAATAAGAACAATTCAAATGTTTATTTAATCTTCGCATTTTATCAGTAAAAGAATAACAAAAATAAAGAAATGTAGAAGATGCATACACACTTCAGAGAATTATTATTATTATTATTATTATTATTATTATTATTATTATTATTATTATTATTATTATACAAATATGAATAAACTCACGACTGGTACAAGAAATTCCTTCCCAACCAGCCAAACATCCATCAACACATTCTCCAGTCTCGTGAGAACAGTTGTGATTTTCAAAACATTTTCTTTCTGAACATGAGAAACTGCATCCGTCTCCATAGAAATCTTCATCACATTCTAAAATATAAAAATGTCATGAAATTATAGTAATGAATATTTATAACTCTGTTTGCCATTGTCGCTTAGATTTAATTATAACTATAAAGGCAAAAATAAAAAGAAGACAAAGAAAAGCAAAGGAAGAAATTATTTTTCAACATACAGTAATATATGTGGCGTCATTTGTAGGGTTAAGAATATACACGTACTGAAAGAGAAAACTAGCTGCCACCATATGAAGATTTCAATTTATTTTTATTAATTTTTTGTTCCTGTTGTTTTTGTTGTTCTTTTCATTGTTCTTATTTGTTGCAAATTCAGGAAAGCTTATTATCTTCAGTAAACCAATCTTTGGCTGAGAGTAAATGTAGCCCATTGTTTGCATCAGATGTGATAGATCCTATACACACATCGTATCGAAATCTTGTATTTCAGCTACTCACCTGCAGAATAAAGTCTTTGTTAATAATTATGATTCATTTTTCATAATGAACAATTCAGTGTGTGTGAGTACAAAATGATTCTAAATATAACTTTATACACTGACTTACTCTGAGTACACGTAGCATTCAACCATCCAGGTTTACATCCTCCAACACATTTCCCAGTTTTAGAATCACAAGATGAGTCATCGTCTTTGCAGTGTCTGTCATTGCAGTTATAATTACAGTTTGTCCCATAGGTTTTATCACATTCTGAAACATTATAAAACAAGAAGAATGAAATAAAAGTAACGTTTCAGTATCTGTTGAAATGCATCAGTCTGCACATTAAAATGGGTTCATAAACATATAAATGTTGTATTCTTCTTAATTTAATAACATATTTCTTTTCCCACCAGTTTATTTCAATACCTTAAAACTGTCATAAAATAAATAACGTTATCTCATTTCTATTCATAATCTTAAAGTTTTATAGATATGTATATCATGAAAACAGTACAAAAGTAACTTTTTTTTTTCTCATTACACGTGTAATTCCTATTTCATAAACATAGTAAACACAAATCACACTATGCTGCTAACACGTCCTATACTTCAGTCATGTCAGTTTTAACAAATTATTTTATATTTACCTCTACAATCAATTCCTGCCCAAACAGTCAGACAACCATCATTACATTTTCCATTTGTGTGACTACAGCTTTGATCTCCTGTACAGTGTCGATCTCGACACTTTAGTGAACACTTCGGACCATAGAACCCCCACTGACAAGCTGAAAAATATCAAAAATAATAAGTTAATATTTAGTTATGATTATCTAGGAATAAATACGACATATATATCCAGAATGAACAAACAAGCAAATAATAATTCGGAGTTTTTAATTTTCACCTTGAGAACAGTCAGGTTGTAACCATCCTGGTTGACAACCTCCGATACACTGACCAGTCTTTGTGTCACACGTTGATGTGTTCAGACAATGACGTTCAGAACACTGCTTCTTACAACCAGATCCATAGGTCACTTCTTTAACACATTCTGAAATATACAAAAGTTATTAACAATCATTTTTTCATTAAATTCACAAGAACTTTTTCATACTGAAAATCCATAATTACATTAACAAACTGGTGTCGAAATAAAAAATTATTGACTGATGTGTTAGATTAAAAATAATTCAACTTTTTCATTATTATTATTATTTTCTCTATAATGATGTTTTCGTTTCATGCTGTATTCTAACAAACGAAATATTATTACTAATAAAAGGTTATAGAAGAGAAAAAAAAGGAATTTCTATTATTATAGTAACAGAAGTTTTCATGTTAAATATTTGCAAAGTGAACCATATTTTATTTTACTTAATAATGCTATTATTTTATTTGTCAATCCAGACTGATATACATTTTGTAGAAGTAATAGATAGTCAAGCTGACTGAACTATGTTTATGAATTCGTGGATAATAAAATACCTTGACTGCAGTCTCTTTCTTTCCAGCCTCGTTCACATCCACTAACACCACAGTCTCCGTACTTTTTATCACAGGCTGCTTTCTGATAAGCACAGTGACGATCTTTGCAACTTTTGTTACAATTATAACCATAAGTTACAGACTCCGTACATGCTGAAACATAAAGTCAGTATTTAAATAAATGATAGCCTTTTGTTAGAGATATTACATTTCCATACTTACATCAAATCATATGATAACAATAATGAATGTAGTATTTTTCAGAACTAAGATATATTATTTTCTATATACGTAAAGTACGAATCCTACCAAAATTATAACAAGTTATCCCATTTTCTGTTAAAACTATCAAAACGGAGCAGATTCAAAGAGTATTGACTGAAGAGTTAAATTAAACAAATTCATCTATGAAGGTTATTACTAGATTACAATATGTTCTTCATGCCAGATGTCATACTTTTCACTTTGTTTACGTATTGATTAATTTCCATTCATTAATTACATAACTCCAATTTTTGTCTTTAAATAAATATATAGAAACTCACCTTGCATACAGTCTGTTCCTTTCCATCCTGCCTGACATCTGCTAGTACCACAGTCTCCAGTTTTTACATCACAGGACGGATTTGTTGCAGCACAATGGCGATCTCTGCAACGTTTATTACAGTTTGGACCATAGCTGTAATTTTGTCTACACGCTGTAAAAATAAATAAACAAACAAACAAACAAACCACAATTACCACTGTAAAAAAATAATAATCATAATAAATAAATAAATAACAATGATGACTGCTACCTAATTTCTCACAGTCAGAACCGTAAAATCCTCTTTGACACACTGAAAAATGTAGACAGTGTTTAAAAATTGAAATGTCAGTTCGATTATATACAAGAAGACAAGAAAGAAACAGTATATGTTAAATGTATCAATCAATTAAATTAAATTATGAAGAGGCAACACAAAGAAAATAAATAAATAAATACATTTTTTATAAAACTACTACTACTACTACTACTACTACTACTACTAATAATAATAATAATAATAATAGCAAACAAATACATATCAGTAAATATGTTTTAAGGTAGAGGGAGGGATTAGTGTTAAGTATATTCTGAAGTACATTCTGTTTGTGAAGGTATCTTCCAATTTGTTACACATCAAACCACGTCATACGCGTTCCGCCTAGCATGCAATACTTACCTCTTCTTCCCAGTTGTTACAGGCTAGTATATAATTGAGAAAATATTTACAAAAAAGTAGGAGTAATGAAGAGAAATATATATTCACATCAATTTAGTATGAATTCAGTCACACAACACAAAAATAATAAAGTTCATTATAGCACATTTAGCATATATGAATGATTAATGTAACATAAACATTAGATGACAGTATTAGAAGACATATCAGCATATAAAAGTGTTCAAGGTTTGCTTAGAGTCCCTTAGTTGACTGGGTAGAAATAGGAGACAACATCAATTCGGTCCTTCAGTTATAATTCTGTGATAATGACCAAAATACAAATATATGAAAGTTATTAAATAAAGCAAAATAATTATGTCAGAATAAATTCTAATTAAAAACAAAAATATAAATTATATACGTTCAACTAATACAAGTCATCTCAACATTGTTGTAAGTTAAATGATTATTTTTCCTTACATTTATACTATTAAACATTATGGCTGGATATATGTTTTAAAATTCTACTGAGCTCCTGCAATTGCAATAATCAATATAGTAGTAATTATTATTAATGACAAAAGTCAATTCTATCTTGAAATACCGTAGACTTCCACTTCTACAAAGTCCAGTGCTGTCGACTGTCCATTATCTGTTCCTTGATAAACAGTCACATATCTAGCGTTGACGTTACAAGTGATGCTCACAATATCAGGAATATCAGTTCCATCTTTTCTACCAGTAACAGTACCACACAGATGTCCTGTGTTAGACTGTCTCGCTGCTGTGTTAGCATAAACCTGTACACCATTTCTTCTCCATTTATCTAAATTAAATACAATTCAGTGTTACAGTGAACTTACAAACAATACGAGAACTAGGACTACCATCATACCAAGAAATGAAATACAATTCATTTCATACTTTTATTAACAAACATGTTATAAAAAGAAAGGAATTCAAGGACGTCTAAGAAAAAAAAAAATATATATATATAAAAACGACCCAAAAATAAACGAACAAGAAATACCCACAAAACAATACAAATAAATAAATACAAAATAAATAAATAAATAAATAAATAAATAAATAAATAAATAAAATTATAAAAACAGTAATAATAAAATATAATAAAAAAAGAACACTCATTTTACATTTATTATATCTGTTATTCACTGATTTCACCAGGAGAAAATTTCTACCCGTGACATTACTAGAAATAAGAACATTTTTACAAATCAGTCTACTCTTCTCTTTTCCGATTTAAACTTCATAAATTATAAATTATCTAAGGATTGGTTGATTTGAGCAACAACAGCAAATATCAAATTCAACCTGCACATTTTTATCTAAATTATTATTTCTTTCTATAAGTTAAGATTTTTTAAATACAGTGAGCAAATAATTCAGTATAAATAAATAAATGCGTATAAAGAAAAAAGATATCCATGGAAAACGTTTCAGAATAATTTAAATAATAAAGTTTAATGTTCATAAACTGTGTCGTCAAAACTTGTTTAAACTCAGGTCAAGTTAAGAAGTGTTCAGACATGCTTGGATTTTGCTCATTACAATTTGACAATCTTGCTAAAATATGATTACTACAATTAATATAATCCGTGTAGAATGAAACTGTGGAAATATAATCTTAAGCTACTTTATCGGATAAAACATAGATTCGTGGATATTCTAAAAAAAAAGAAACAAAAACACTGACACCAGTACATCAATAAGGCTCTCATGGAAACATTATAAACACAAACTTTAGCAAATTTAATAATAGTTAACATGGTGAAATAAATATACAACAACAGCAACAACGACAACAAAAAGGAAACAGCATCAAACACTGACGTCCATCACCCTCACTTACAAGTTAAACTTAACAAACAA
The DNA here is from genome assembly GCA_012295275.1 of Chrysomallon squamiferum. Taxonomy (NCBI): domain Eukaryota; kingdom Metazoa; phylum Mollusca; class Gastropoda; order Neomphalida; family Peltospiridae; genus Chrysomallon; species Chrysomallon squamiferum. The sequence goes on along the minus strand of CM022672.1, from coordinate 34,950,848 downwards.
AAATATTTGATATAATTAATGTTACATATTGTATATACATAGTTTAATTTCTATACTTACTGTCATATCTGAAATATATTTTAACTTCATGGATAAAGTAAGGTTTTTCTAAATCTACTTCCCACCACGTGTAAGGCTGGTTTGTATCTGTGTGTATAACTTTACGCCAATCTCCACTGATTTGTCCATCAACGCCTCTTGAAGCAAGATGTTCATAACCCGACAAATAAGAATTTTGATACACATTTTTATTCCGAGCTACGTTTACTGAAAAATATCACATATATAAATGAATAAATTAATGAATAAATGAGTAAAGTAAATTACTATTTCAGCAGCAGAAACAAATATGTGTATCTAGAAAGAGGTATTTTACTAATATTTTCTTACAATAAAACATTTACAAAATAAATATGTATAGATCCTTCTGGACATTTAATTATTCAAATTATAACAATTAAATACAAATAATTATTAATACATATATACACTTATAAATGGATTAACCAAGCAAATAAGAATTTTGATACGCAGTTTTATTTCGTGCTACGTTTTCTGAAAAATATCACATATATAAATGAATGAATGAATAAAAGAGTAAATTAAATTACTCCTGCAGTAACACATATAATGTATCTAGAGTAAGTATTTTGCGTACATCTTCTGATAATAAAACATTTACAAAATAAATATGTATAAACCCTTTAGGAGATTGAATTATTTAAATTATAACAATGAAAATTTTAGAATAAATACAATATAATCACTTATAAATAGATTAAATGGTAATCTAATTGTCAGGATATACAGTTATATACAGATATAACTAAACAAGATGAAAAGTGAAGTGTGTTGTTTGATACAATTGACGTCTCACTTGGAATAATGGGAAATGAAGCAAACGATAGTCCTGATTCTAAAATAAAATAACAAGCTATGAAGAAAATATCCAAACAGCAGCCAATACGCTTTACAATAATAATGAACAAGGACATATAAATACAAAAACTTGTTCCACCTTGTGAACTTAACGTTTTGTTTAACATCTGTAACAAAGATTAAAAGACGTTAGGGTGGTGTGTGTTTTAGTAAAAGTGTTTTTGTACATGTATGTTTATGTATTTTGTTTTTAACAGAGAGAAATATGGAGAGCAGAGATAAAGAGAGAATGTATGAGAGCGAAAAAAAAACAAAAGAGGAAAAGACAGAGAGAGAAGTGGACACAGAGAAAGAGAGAAAGAAGAAGAGAGAAAAAGAAAGACAACAAAAAGACAATAACAAAGAAAGAAAGCAAAAATATGTTAAAGACAATAATTGCTGGTGGACAAGTGATATTTTGCTTCACCATTAGAATTATACGTTATTACCTTTACACAGAATTTTCTTAAGTAACTATATTTTTTATTTCTTTCTCTGTGTCTCTCTGTGTGTATGTCTCCTATCTTCCTATTATATAACAAAAAAAAAATTCAAAACAAGAAACAACAACAGAACACCCTCAAAAAGATAAACCCAACAGTGAACTCACACAAACCCTTTTTTCATATTCATTTCTTTAACATTTTTTTCCTGATTCGTGAACAGAAAGAGAAAACATGTTCAAGTAGCAGCCAACAAGGAAGTAGAACTAATTTGCTGTACTTAATATAGAAAATATGCGCTCATATATAAAATGTTGTTTTGTAATTAAACTCCAAACACAACAAACTGTGACCTGACTTGAGTGAAATGACACAAATCTTCTGCTACAGGAAAACTACAATTATCATTAAGTGAAGTATGTGTAGTGTATGTTTGTATGCGCTGTAATCATCATCTATACAATTTATAGTTTATAAATGAATATTCAAAACTGATGTTTATTCTGAGAAAAACTGAATATAAATATTTGTTGTTAACGTTTGTTTATGTTATCAATGTGCTGTCCAAGTAAGGTAAATAAAGAAATAAAGAAATAAAGTAATATACTACTTAAAATGTTTCTCTATTTTGCTTTTTTTTTGTTTGTTTGTTTGTTTATTAATTTATGTGTGATGTTTAATATATCCAGTGAAATTAATATATGTATTTCAACTGTTTTAATAGATGTTGTTTGTTTATGATAACAAACAACATATTTACCTTAATGACGACATAATTATATTTGAAAAAAAATGAATCATTGATTATTATTAACTATCAATATTTATAAAAGTTAATTAATTAATGAATTCACAAGCTCGACTTGTTTACATTCAAATCGCTGTTTTCATATCTACTGAAACCTTACATCTTCCTGCTACACGATTTCTCTTCTTTTTTTTTACTTCTTTACCTTACCATTACCACTACCACTAACAATTTAACTACAACAACACCAACGACAACAAAGAAAACAGGAATAATGATAATCTTAATAACAGAGGAAGAAAAATAAATCTTATTTGCAAAATTCGTTTTAGAATGTTTATTTTTATCACCGTAAGTTAAAATTAGTCTTTGAAAAATAATAATTAACATTAAGAATTAATCAAATAAAAAACCTAGACAACCAACACAAAAAAAACGTTACAAGCGTTATCCTATGTAATAAACAAGGACGTAAGATTATCTTAAAGTATTTTGTAAAATTATCAGTCAGATTTGTGAACAAAACAGTAACACAGTTTAAGAGGTAGATTTAATTTGTCTTTAATTTTATTAAAATCTGTGGTGAAAACGCGACATAAATGACTGAATGTTTGTGTGTATCTAGACGCGTTTGTGTGAGTCAACTGGTCTGTCTGTGTGTTAACGTTGCGTTTCTACATCTTTTTATGAAGTGTGTTTACACTTGGGTCAAACAAAGAACACGGATGTTTGAACAGCAAAAGAAAATACATTTATGTATACATGTAGTGAAGCGAACGAGTCATATATTTACGCACTGAGCTAGAGAGAGAGAGAGAGAGAGAGAGAGAGAGAGAGAGAGAGAGAGAGAGAGAGAGAGAGAGAGAGAGAGAGAGAGAGAGAGAGAGAGAGAGAGAGAGAGAGAGAGTATAAATGTTTAACTGTATCTTTCTTATGTTTTACTTAATATAAGCAATACAATTAATTTAGATAATAAAATTGCGAAAATATATTCTTTAACAGTTTTTTACCACTTTTCTGAAATATATATTCATGTTTAATGAAACATAAAGTTCCTCGTACATAATGTATCTAATTCTCTGAATCATGTCCATTGCCAACAACAGCTGCAACAACAACAACAACAAAAACGATAACAATTATAACAGGGGAAGAAAAATAAACCTTCTTTGAAACCTTCTTAAAATATTTATCAGTATCATTATAAATTAAAAGTAATAATTATTCGTGTATCCTGTAAATGTTTCACAAATACAAATATTTTATATCTTACCATATCCGGCTGTCGTCTGTCCTGACTGCAAAATCAAACAACAAACTAGAAACTGAAGACTTATCCAGCACCCAGCCATAGTGAAAATGTTTCGTAGATAAACAAACCAGGAAGCAAAACTGGGAGTTGAGACAAGACTCTTGTCATGACTCATCAATGAGAAAAGACGAAAACACCATCTAATATATTCAAGTACAATCGAGAGTGTTTCTGTTAAATTGAACCCACTAAGGTTAAATTTAGATCTAGGAATACGGGTTTTACGTGCTGTAATTAGGTCACAACTGACAGAAATCTTTTCACATACATTATCTTATCAGACTAGTGTCGCAATATCCCTGTATTGTCAACTGTGATGTTTGTAACTGTGTGTGTGAGTGGGTGTCTGTATACCTCACAGAATACTGCTGAATTCATCTAATAATAAAAGAAAAAGTTTAACTGTTTGTTTGACCTAGAGCGATTGACTCAAAATACTGCTATGTCGTCACTGTTCATGCGATAAAACAGATAATAATAGTAAAAATTGAAGTATTTAATATAATATAAAAGTTTTATTAATACACCAAGGTATATGACAGGAACGCCACAATCATAGATAATCTTGTACTTTGCCGTAAGTTTTCTTTCAGACATAACAGAGGACTAGGTCGAGTGTAGTGAAAACAGATCAGTTGACTCTTCTGTAACCAGACAAAAGTTTCAAGCTAAGAGTTCAGTGTTTAATGTGATTCACAACATGTGTCTAGGACACGCATGACGGGGTACATGTCTGAAACGAGCTAGCGGAGTGTTCCCATTGAAGAGTAATCTCTTCCTATTACAATGGCACTATTCATACGTATGCTAGTCTATAACTTTTTTTTTTCAGCATATGCAATGCACATGTATCTATTTTATGATTGAACGTTCTCTGACTTATGTAGGTCTGATTAGTCTCTGTATTATCCGGGAATTCTCAGGCGCAGGAGGACAAAGTCCAATCACGACCTCACCAACATCGTCAAAATGCCGCTGACGAGACTCGAACGTAAGACACTCGAAGGTGGACGATGTTACCGCACGGCCGTCAAGTCAGTCTTGAACATGTGTGTATGTGTGTGTGTCTGTGTTTGTGTGTGTGTGCCTGTGTGTGTAATATGAGAGTACGTTTTTAACTTCACAATAACCAAAATATACTAATGGAAAATTATAGTACTTGACATATTAATTACTAAAGTCTTTAGCCTTAACATTTTACATAAATCAGATCTGTTTTAACATGAGGTGAAATTTATAAATAAACGTAATAAATATACAACTGTAATGTGAACAAAAAATAAAATGGAAACTTTGTATGTATGTTTGTAGTGAGTGTATATGTGCATATGTGTGTCTGCGTGTGCAGACATATGTATGTAAACGTATATTTGTGTGTATGTGCGTGTGTATATTTTCTGTTTATTAGATATATACATCTACAACGCACACACATCTACATTCTTCCACATGATAGCTCTATGCACATATAAACGAACTTCACTTGTGTGAAAATATATTTAATGAAAGAATGGTTCTGATAAATAATCTACATACACAATAATTAACTAAACCAGAAACACAGAAATAAGCACACATACGTGCCTTGTGTGTAACGTAATATTACTTGGATTCGTCTATCACTAAATGTGTGTAATGTTCTCTAGTTTCTGTCTGATTACTGTTTGAGCTAATCAAACATCTCTTGGGAAATAATTCTGATATAGGACTTGTTAAGAAATTTGTAAAACTGGTAAAGAAAGTTTTAATATCGTTTGAAAATACCCTGAATACATTAAATACCTTGTAAACCTTCTTTAGCTTTTTGCGAAACAAAGAAATGAGCGTTCTTCGCCGAAGATTGATTTCTATA
>CM022672.1:34923075-34940575 GCA_012295275.1 Chrysomallon squamiferum | reverse complement strand
TTCCAGTGTTTGAATCACACGTTGAGTTAACCAAACAGTGACGATCAGAACATCGCTTTGAACATCCAGAACCGTAAGTCAGTTCTCCTTTACATTCTGAAATTCAGTTTAAATTTACATAAATAAAATATTAAAATATTAAATTATTAAATGTTTACAATTAATGAAAAACAAGAAGAAAAAGACATGAACAGTTTTTTATAATTCTTTCGTCATTTACACTGGAATTTTAAAAAATAAAAAGTTCAGGGAAAAATTTGTAAAACTTTTTGGATATTTCTTTTGTTTCGTGTTTCAATATTTAACGTTATAATTTTTGTCACTATCTTGAAATGATATATCTTCGTTATATTAAATATGTTTAGCCATTAAATCATACTGTGGTACTAACATGTCCTATACTTCAGTCATATCAGCTTTAACTAATTATTTTATATTTACCTCTACAATCACTTCCTGCCCAACCAGCCTGACAACCATCATTACATTTTCCATTTGTGTGATTACAGCTTTAATCTCCTGTACAGTGTCGATCTCGACACTTTAGTGAACACTTCGGACCATAGAACCCCCACTGACAAGCTGAAAAATACCAAAAATAATAAGTTAATATGTAGTAATGATTATCTAGGAATAAATACTACATATATCCAGAATGAGCAAACAAACAAATAATAATTTTGAGTTTTCAGTTTTCACCTTGAGAACAGTCAGGTTCTAACGATCCTGGTTGACAACCTCCGATACACTGACCAGTCTTTGTGTCACACGTTGATGTGTTCAGACAATGACGTTCAGAACACTGCTTCTTACAACCAGATCCATAGGTCACTTCTTTAACACATTCTGAAATATACAAAAGTAAATGTTCTTGTTTCATTAAATTTATAACAATGTTTTTTCTGAAAATCAATAATTACATTAACAAACTGGTGTCCAATTAAAAATAATTGACTAATGTATTAGATCAAAAATAATTCAACTTCTTTATCTATAGAAATGTGTTCGTTTCAAGTTATTCAGTAACAAATGAAATATCATTTCTGCTAAACGGTTAAAGAAGAATACAAATTTTAATTATTTTCAAAGTCAGCCTCATTTTTTTTTATGTAATAATGCTATTATTATAACTGTTATTCCAGACTGAAATACATTTAGTAGAAGTAATAGATAATTAGGCCAGACTGAAATATGTTTATGAATTCATGGATAATAAAATACCCTGACTGCAGTCTCTTTCTTTCCAGTCTTGTTGACATCCACTAACACCACAGTCTCCGTACTTTTTATCACAGGCTACATACTGAGAAGCACAGTGACGATCTTTGCAACTTTTGTTACAATTATAACCATAAGTTACAGATTGCGTACATGCTGAAACAGTATGAATACTTACATAAAGTCACTATTATAATAAATTATAGCTTTTATAGAAAATTTACAATTTGACATTAATTTTTCATACTTACATCATATAACAGATATGATAGCAATAATAAAAGTAGTATTTTTCTGAAATATCAATTTTCCTAAGATATCTATTTTGGATATGCGTAAAGTAACGAATCCCTCCCGACTATACCATTTAAAAACTATAACAATACTAAAACTATAACACGTTATCCCAATTTCTGATAAAAATATTAAAACGGAGCAGATTAAAGATTATTGACTGAAGAGTTAAACAAATTCATCTGAATATGAAGATTATTATTACATTAGTATAAATTATTCATACCAGATGGCATATTTTTCTTTTTATACAACTCTTGGTCAATTTCCATTCATTAATTACATCACTACATATTTTTTCTAAATAAACAGATACAAAATTAATTATGATATTACCTTGCGTACAGTCAGTTCCTTTCCATCCTGCCTGACATCTGCTAGTACCACAGTCTCCAGTTTTTACATCACAGGACGGATTTGTTGCAGCACAATGGCGATCTCTGCAACGTTTATTACAATTTGGTCCATAATTTTGATTTTGTATACACGCTGTAAAAAAAAAAAAATAAATAAATAAATAAATAAATAAATAAACAGTTCTCTAAAGGCACACTGAGAACAAATCTTTGTAATTCTTCAATACAATAGGGCTGCATCAAAATATTTTGTTCTGCTAACATATAAATAATTCAGAAAAGCCTGATCAAGAACAAACTATTTTGTACACACCTTGAGTACAATCAGTTCCACTCCAACCAGCTTGACATCCTCCAGTACAAGACCCAGTCTGTGTGTCACAGGGAGAGGAAACAGCACAGTGTCGTTTGTTACATGACTTGTCACAGTTAGAACCATACACACCAGTCTGACATACTGAAACATATTTACACTCTCTTTAAAACAGTGACTTGTCACAGTTAGAACCATACACACCAGTCTGACATACTGAAACATATTTACACTCTCTTTAAAACAGTGACTTGTCACAGTTAGAACCATACAAACCAGTCTGACATATTGAAAAATATTTACACTCTCTTTAAAACAGTCACTTGTCACAGTTAGAACCATACAGACCAGTCTGACATACTGAACAAAATGTATACTCTCTTTAAAACAGTGACTTGTCACAGTTATAACCATACAGACCAGTCTGACATACTGAAAACTATTTACACTCTCTTTAAAACAGTTACTTATGAAAGAGTAAAGAAGATATGTGAATAATATTTTTGTTTTTAAATATTAAACTGGCTGATTAATCATAACGTAGTTTCTTGTTTATGTAATACATATTTGTTCTTTAACCATATGTGTAATATTAAACAATATTATCAATATGTCATTTAACTTCGTACATTATTTGAAAGTTAAATATCAATATATTAATATTTACTGTTATCGTCACAACTACTTATAATCACTTGTGTCCATATTATAATAGGACATGACGAACATAACAAATAATTAAAAAAAACAATGGTTCAAATATCAGTTAATTCTAAGTATAGATATTGATACCAAATTTTAAAACGATTTCAAATCATAGTAAAATTATTAATAGATGTTATTCATTACAGAGTTGGATTCCTTATCTAAAGATAGTCACAGCTAAAATGTCTGATTACTTGTACAGTCATCTCCAGTCCAGCCTGTCTCACATTGTCCATAACATGATCCAGTGTCTGTAGGACAGCTTTGTTGAGAATTGAAACAGTGACGATCTCTACACAGTTTGTCACAGTTAGTACCATAAGTTGTACCTGACTGACACACTGAAAGCATCGAAGAAATATATTAAATGAAATAATGTATTTGGTTTTAGTTAGAAATGTACTAGTGTAGTTATTTCTTTTTTAAACAAGATTAATACAAATGACAAGAAATAAAGACTAACAGAAAATAATGTGTCTTTATATCGCACGACTGTACTTTATTTTACAAATATATATTATCTTTATAAACATTAAGAAAAATATTAAGAAAACATAGAAAACAACAAAAAAGAGAAGTGTTTAAACTAACTTTGACATTGCAGAGAATATTATTCTCAAGTCGCATAAAATTAAATCTAGTTTTAGATTAAAAGCTACTGTGTTTAACCCTGGACACGAAAGATTCAAACTTGTAACATGCCACAGCTTTTAAACTGATTATATAATAAAAATAATAAAAGTAAAATGTATCAGTCAACAATATAGATTAGCAACCATCAACTGACTGACTGATCAACACACCAAATCAAGTACAGAATAACAACAAAAATAGCCAGATATATTTAAAACACAATTAATATATATTTATATATATAAAACTGCATATACACACACAGTGTGACTGGCTGTTCTGACATAATAAAACATAGTTTGATACGTACATGTAAATTAACTTTCATAAAACTATAAATAAAATGTCGTATGTGTTTTACTCAAGTTTGGAAAGAATTTGCTCCAAAACATGACACAGAAGGAATAATAATTAAATGAAAAACATAAAATATCGATTGAATCTGTTCCGATATTTTAATCTTAGCATAAATTCTCTGTACATTTCTGTGTTTTTATCTCGCTTCTCTCTCACTCACCCAAAGGAAAGAAAAGCTGCCAGTTCAAATTAGAATTACATAGACATTTTAAAGCCGTTTATTCTTTTTAATTTTTTTTTTTTTTTTTTCATTTTATGGATATATATATATATATATATTTGTTGTTCTTGTTCCAGAAAAGTGCTAAAATGTTTAGTTACCTGTACAGTCATCTCCAGTCCAGCCTGTCTGACATTGTCCACTACATGATCCAGTGTCTGTAGGACAGCTTTGTTGAGAATTCAAACAGTGACGATCTCTACACAGTTTGTCACACTTAGTACCATAAGTTGTACCTGACTGACAAGCTAAAACATAAATAAAGAAAGCAAATAACTCATTTGTCTTTTGTAAGTATATCCCTTCATTTATCTCTCTGTTTGTTTTGCATTTAAAAACTAACGAAGAAAATAAAGGATGACGAAGGAAGGAATCAGTGCAGCAAATCTAAACAAAGAGTTTTAAATTACAGGTCTGGGTGACAACAGCATAACAACTGTTTTGATATTAAACTAATAAAATAATTTATTTTCATATGTCTGTAATATGAATGTTTCTACTGAAATGTAACTATGTAATATTATTAATATTTATTGTAATTTTTGTATTTTCCAGTGTACCTCTAGTCTAATAGATTGCCTGAGTATTCAAAATACTTGTATTAAATATACTATATAAGATATGTTATTACTCCTCATAGTGATAATCATAATAATTGTGCATAATTATTATATTTACTGTCTAGTTATCACAGTATCTCTACAGTAGAGTTAATATAATTTTGTATAGGAATAACAGCCTTGTTGCAGCATTTATTTACTGTATAACTATTTTCTTTTATATTTTACTAACAGCATTCAGTCGTTTAAACTAAAATCGTGTCCTTACTTGAGTTAAATGAGGAAAGGCTTCATATACAGAAAAGTATAATTACAGTGAAAGAATTATGTCTAGCGTTATGTTTTGTACTTGCTGTAGTGAAGATCAAAACAGTTTACAGTTTAGTTAGAAATATTCTGTGCTGGTATTTGTTTCTGTAAGTATTTGTTATCAACGTATATTAAAGTTGTCAAGTAACTCATCAAGCGCGTATATCAGGGTCCTTTTCTCGTACACTAAATAATAAATAGAAACTTTGTTCATACTTTTGCTAACGCTGTAAAAATAAACGACAGATTTACATGAAAGAAGACAAAAGATAATTAAAATAGAAATGAAAATATGTTCAGCTTCAAAACATTATGTTATTGATTGTTAGTATCTTTAATGAAATGATATTATTACTGTAGTTGTTGAACTTGTTTATATTTCAAGAACAGTAACATATTCCCAGCTGTTTAGATTGATATCGCTGTTCTGACACGTGTATTCATATTCACTGGTATACGTCTTCCTGGTATTTGATTTGTCTAATTCTCTCAACAATGTACCATCACCACAACCACCAGTATCAACATCAGAACAACACTGATACTACTACTACTATTACTACTACTACTACTACTACTACTACTACTACTAATAATAATAATAATAATAATAATAATAATAATAATAATGATGAAAATAATAATACAGATGTTTTATAACTTACTAGATTCAGCTGTTATCTGTCCTGACTGCAAAATCAAAAAACAAACTAGAAACTGAAGACTTATCCAGCACCCAGCCATAGTGAAAATGTTTCGTAGACAAACAAACCAGGAAGTAAAACTGCGAGCTGACACAAGACAATGATAAAAACACCATCTCATATATCCTGGTACAAAGTTCATATAATATGATTTAAAAAGAGAAATGTAATTCAGTTAAATTAAACACACTGAGATTATATTTGGATCCAGTAAAACAGGTTTTACTCGTACTGAAATTAGGTCACAATACACAGAAAACTTTTTATATACATTCTCTTGTCATAATACCGCTGTATTGTATCCTGTTATATCAGAATATAAAACACATCAAAGAGCATAGACACGTGTACATACATAAACTCTCACAACTCAGTCTGTTTATGTATGCAAGTGAGTGTGCGTGTGTTACTGTGCGTGTGTTACTGTGCGTGTCAGTGGATGTTGTCCCTGTGAGTGAATGTTGTACAAAGCTAACTAAAGGTGTACGTGTGTTACTGTACGTGTCAGTGGATGTTGTAACTAAAGGTGTAGCGTGTTACTGTGCGTGTGAGTGGATGTTGTGCGTGTGAGTGGATGTTGTACGAAGCTAACTAAAGGTGTAGCGTGTGTTACTATGCGTGTCAGTGGATGTTGTGCGTGTGAGTGAATGTTGTACGAAGCTATCTAAAGGTATAGTGTGTGTTACTGTGCGTGTCAGTGGATGTTGTACGAAGCTAACTAAAGGTGTAGCGTGTGTTACTGTGCGTGTCAGTGGATGTTGTGCGTGTGAGTGAATGTTGTACGAAGCTATCTAAAGGTATAGTGTGTGTTACTTTACGTGTGAGTGGATGTTGTACGAAGCTAACTAAAGGTGTACGTGTGTTACTGTGCGTGTCAGTGGATGTTGTACAAAGCTATCTAAAGGTGTAGTGTGTGTTACTGTGCTTGTCAGTGGATGTTGTACGAAGCTAACTAAAGGTGTAGCGTGTGTTACTGTGCGTGTCAGTGGATGTTGTGCGTGTCAGTGGATGTTGTACAAAGCTATCTAAAGGTTTAGTGTGTGTTACTGTGCGTGTCAGTGGATGTTGTACGAAGCTAACTGAACGTGTAGCGTGTGTTACTGTGCGTGTCAGTGGATGTTGTGCGTGTGAGTGGATGTTGTACGAAGCTATCTAAAGGTGTAGTGTGTGTTACTTTACGTGTGAGTGGATGTTGTATGAAGCTATCTAATGGTGTAGCGTGTGTTACTGTACGTGTCAGTGGATGTTGTACGAAGCTATCTAAAAGTGTAGCGTGTGTTACTGTGCGTGTCAGTGGATGTTGTACGAAGCTAACTAAAGGTGTAGTGTGTGTTACTGTGCGTGTCAGTGGATGTTGTACGAAGCTAACTAAAGGTCTAGTGTGTGTTACATTGCGTGTCAGTGGATGTTGTACAAAGCTAACTAAAGGTGTAGCGTGTGTTACTGTGCGTGTCAGTGGATGTTGTACGAAGCTAACTAAAGGTCTAGTGTGTGTTACTGTGCGTGTCAGCGGATGTTGTACGAAGCTATCTAAAGGTGCAGCGTGTGTTACTGTGTGTGTGAGTGGATGTTGTACGAAGCTATCTAAAGGTCTAGTGTGTGTTACATTGCGTGTCAGTGGATGTTGTACGAAGCTAACTAAAGGTGCAGCGTGTGTTACTGTGCGTGTGAGTGGATGTTGTACGAAGCTATCTAAAGGTCTAGTGTGTGTTACATTGCGTGTCAGTGGATGTTCTACGAAGCTAACTAAAGGTGTAGCGTGTGTTACTGTGCGTGTGAGTGGATGTTGTACGAAGCTAACTAAAGATGTACGTGTGTTACTGTGCGTGTCAGTGGATGTTATACGTGTCAGTGGATGTTGTACGTGTGAGTGGATGATGTACGAAGCTAACTAACGGTGTAGCGTGTGTTACTGTGCGTGTGAGTGGATGTTGTACGTGTGAGTGGATCTTGTGCGTGTGAGTGGATGTTGTACGAAGCTAACTAAAGGTGTACGTGTGTTACTGTGCGTGTCAGTGGATGTTATACGTGTCAGTGGATGTTGTACGTGTGAGTGGATGTTGTACGTGTGAGTGGATGTTGTACGAAGCTAACTAACGGTGTAGCGTGTGTTACTTTACGTGTTGAGTGGATGTTGTACGTGTGAGTGGATGTTGTACGTGTCAGTGGATGTGGTACGTGTGAGTGGATGTGGTACGTGTCAGTTGATGTTGTACGTGTGAATGGATGTTGTACGTGTCAGTGGATGTTGTACGTGTCAGTGGATGTTGTACGAAGCTAACTAAAGGTGTAGCGTGTGTTACTTTACGTGTTGAGTGGATGTTGTACGTGTCAGTGGATGTTGTACAAAGCTAACTAAAGGTGTAGCGTGTGTTACTGTGCGTGTGAGTGGATGTTGTACGTGTGAGTGGATGTTGTGCGTGTGAGTGGATGTTGTACGAAGCTAACTAACGGTGTATCGTGTGTTACTTTACGTGTTGAGTGGATGTTGTACGTGTGAGTGGATGATATACGTGTCAGTGGATGTGGTACGTGTGAGTGGATGTGGTACGTGTCAGTGGATGTTGTACGTGTGAGTGGATGTTGTACGTGTCAGTGGATGTTGTACGTGTCAGTGGATGTTGTACGAAGCTAACTAAAGGTGTAGCGTGTGTTACTTTACGTGTTGAGTGGATGTTGTACGTGTCAGTGGATGTTGTACAAAGCTAACTAAAGGTGCAGCGTGTGTTACTGTGCGTGTCAGTGGATGTTGTGCGTGTGAGTGAATGTTGTACGAAGCTATCTAAAGGTATAGTGTGTGTTACTTTACGTGTGAGTGGATGTTGTACGAAGCTAACTAAAGGTGTACGTGTGTTACTGTGCGTGTCAGTGGATGTTGTACGAAGCTATCTAAAGGTGTACGTGTGTTACTGTACGTGTCAGTGGATGTTATACGTGTCAGTGGATGTTATACGTGTCAGTGGATGTTGTACGTGTGAGTGGATGATGTACGAAGCTATCTAAAGGTGTAGCGTGTGTTACTGTACGTGTGAGTGGATGTTGTACGTGTCAGTGGATGTTGTACGAAGCTAACTAAAGGTGTACGTGTGTTACTGTACGTGTCAGTGGATGTTATACGTGTCAGTGGATGTTGTACGTGTGAGTGGATGATGTACGAAGCTATCTAAAGGTGTACGTGTGTTACTGTGCGTGTCAGTGGATGTTGTACAAAGCTAACTAAAGGTGTACGTGTGTTACTGTGCTTGTCAGTGGATGTTGTACGAAGCTATCTAAAGGTGTAGTGTGTGTTACTGTGCGTGTCAGTGGATGTTGTACGAAGCTATCTAAAGGTGTAGTGTGTGTTACTTTACGTGTGATTGGATGTTGTATGAAGCTATCTAATGGTGTAGCGTGTGTTACTGTGCGTGTCAGTGGATGTTGTACGAAGCTATCTAAAAGTGTAGCGTGTGTTACTGTGCGTGTGAGTGGATGTTGTACGTGTGAGTGGATGTTGTGCGTGTCAGTGGATGTTGTACGAAGCTATCTAAAAGTGTAGCGTGTGTTACTGTGCGTGTGAGTGGATGTTGTACGAAGCTATCTAAAGGTGTAGTGTGTGTTACTGTGCGTGTGAGTGGATGTTGTACGAAGCTAACTAAAGGTGTAGTGTGTGTTACATTGCGTGTCAGTGGATGTTGTACGAAGCTAACTAAAGGTGTAGCGTGTGTTACTGTGCGTGTGAGTGGATGTTGTACGTGTGAGTGGATGTTGTGCGTGTGAGTGGATGTTGTACGAAGCTAACTAAAGGTGTACGTGTGTTACTGTGCGTGTCAGTGGATGTTATACGTGTCAGTGGATGTTGTACGTGTGACTGGATGATGTACGAAGCTAACTAACGGTGTAGCGTGTGTTACTTTACGTGTTGAGTGGATGTTGTACGTGTGAGTGGATGTTGTACGTGTCAGTGGATGTGGTACGTGTGAGTGGATGTGGTACGTGTCAGTGGATGTTGTACGAAGCTAACTAAAGGTGTAGCGTGTGTTACTTTACGTGTTGAGTGGATGTTGTACGTGTCAGTGGATGTTGTACAAAGCTAACTAAAGGTGTAGCGTGTGTTACTGTGCGTGTGAGTGGATGTTGTACGTGTGAGTGGATGTTGTGCGTGTGAGTGGATGTTGTACGAAGCTAACTAACGGTGTAGCGTGTGTTACTTTACGTGTTGAGTGGATGTTGTACGTGTGAGTGGATGTGGTACGTGTGAGTGGATGTTGTACGTGTCAGTGGATGTGGTACGTGTGAGTGGATGTGGTACGTGTCAGTGGATGTTGTACGTGTCAGTGGATGTGGTACGTGTGAGTGGATGTGGTACGTGTCAGTGGATGTT
This sequence comes from Chrysomallon squamiferum, assembly GCA_012295275.1. Lineage (NCBI taxonomy): Eukaryota > Metazoa > Mollusca > Gastropoda > Neomphalida > Peltospiridae > Chrysomallon > Chrysomallon squamiferum. Next base: position 34,930,546 of record CM022672.1, on the reverse strand, counting down.
GTACGTGTGAGTGGATGTTGTACGTGTCAGTGGATGTTGTACGTGTCAGTGGATGTTGTACGATGCTAACTAAAGGTGTAGCGTGTGTTACTGTACGTGTTGAGTGGATGTTGTACGTGTCAGTGGATGTTGTACAAAGCTAACTAAAGGTGTAGCGTGTGTTACTGTACGTGTCAGTGGATGTTGTACGAAGCTAACTAAAGGTGTAGCGTGTGTTACATTGCGTGTCAGTGGATGTTGTACGATGCTAACTAAAGGTGTAGCGTGTGTTACTGTACGTGTTGAGTGGATGTTGTACGTGTCAGTGGATGTTGTACAAAGCTAACTAAAGGTGTAGCGTGTGTTACTGTACGTGTCAGTGGATGTTGTACGAAGCTAACTAACGGTGTAGCGTTTGTTGCTTTACGTGTTGAGTGGATGTTGTACGTCTGAGTGGATGTTGTACGTCTGAGTGGATGTTGTACGAAGCTAAGTAAAGGTGTAGCGTGTGTAATTTGGTTATTGACTTTGTTACACTTTGACTGCGACCATACCGGGTTGAGCCGGTAGTCTACACTGCGCTTGTCTGGCGCGGACTTTTCAGTGCCGTAGTTTTTATAATACACTTCACAGATGCGTGTGTGTGTGTGTGTGTGTGTCTGTGTGCGTGTGTATAAATCAGTGAACACTGCTGAGATTTTTAAATGTAAAGAAATATCAGATCTAAAAGTGAAAGAAAAAGCTTAAGAACTGAGAGAATAAAATAACTAAACAATTAAAAATAAAAGAATGAAAATAATTAATTAAAGGTTAATATCTCACGGCTAAAATACATGACTGTGTTTAACATAAAATATTTTTACAATAATGATAAGAGCGCTGCCCAATTTCTTAAACTTTATTTTATAATCTTTGTAATACCTGTTTATTTTTTTTTTTTTTTTTTTTTTTTTTCGTTTAACACAGTATTTATACAGATACATAATGTGACATCGTTTTATCTATGAGGATTGTTTGACCTAGAGCGATCGACTCAAACTATTGATATACCGTCACTATTCATGCGATGAAACAGATAATAATAATACACCAAGGTATATGGAAAGAACGCCACACTTATACATAATCTTTTACTTCTCCGTAAGTTTTCTTTCAGACATAACAGAGGACTAGGTCGAGTGTAGTGAAAACAGATCAGTTGACTCTTCTATAACGAGACAAAAATTTCAAGCTAAGAGTTCAGCACTTAATGTGATTCACAACACGTAACTAGGACACGCATGACTGGATACATGTATGAAACGAGCTAGCGGAGTGTTCCCATTGACGAGTAATCTCTTCCTATTACAATGTCACTATTCATACGTATGCTAGACTACAGCTATTTCTTTTTTATCAGCATATGCACTGTACATATATCTGTGTATTTTAGTATTGAATATTCTCTGTCCTATGTACGTCTGATTAGACTGCACATAGGCAATATTCGGGAACGTAGATATGTATGTGCGTGTGTGTGTTTGTGTGTGAGTTTGTGTGTAAATGTATGTGTGGATATATGCATATACATGTATGTACGTATGTATGTATGTATGTATGTATGTATGTATGCATGTTTCAGTTGCTTAGTCTGACACGATACAGCAAATCAGAGAAATATTAACAGAGTCTTTATTTGAAGACTCTTTTGATAAGAAGAACTGGGGGAGTAATGACACAGGTGTAAAACAGTATGGCAGAGTCAGTGATCAGAAAAAGAAAATAACCTTCGAACAAAAATTATAGCTTAAGAAGCTGGGATATGAAAGTGATAGAGAGAAAAGAAAAGGAAAGAGACAGAGAAAAGAAAAGGCAAATCGTCAGTCTCTTCGGAAGTGGAGAAGCTTAGATTGAGAAACGCACTGTGAATTTGTGTCCAGAAAACAGACTGTTTTTGATAAAACGACACTGGCAATGATTATGCCAATTTACGTTAATTAATCACTTTGGAAAAAGCGAAAATTTGTTTACCGGTAAATGTTTGGTTACATAAATCAGGGCACAGAAACCTCTACAAGCTGCTGCTGTAGCTGCTGATAACTACGTCACAGAGTTGTGAGTCAAGATCTGCTAGGATTGTTGATGGTAATCAAGAAAGGTTTACAGATAACACTACATCAGTTAGGAAGTTTGGTTTGCCGGACAACATAAATCTAATACTAGGTCAATGCTTTCAGTAAAGAGTAACCTGTCAGCTGAGACAAAGTCTTTTCAACCAGGTTTTTCTGATTGCACAATGAATAATCATGTTGTTCTGATTGCAAAATGAATAATCATGTTGTTTCAAACTGTTATGCCAGAAAAAAACAAAATCGGAAAACTGTAGGTTTCATTAGAACAAAAAGTAATGACAACTTTTCAGAATTACCAGCGATGTATACTGAGAACAAATATGTTAAATATATGTCAGACGGGGTAATATTTGTGATATATAATCAATTAGTTATCCTTCTAGGGTAATTTCCATGTTCCGAGACAGAGGAGCTTGTCAGAGCCTGATTCTAAAAGATGTCATAACAGATTATTTAAAAACTGGCAACAGGCAAAAATATAATCATTAAGTCAGTTAGGGGAACGTGTACTACCTACCATTCCACTACACCGACTTGTTATCAATTCACCACAGTTTCTGGAGAGGTTACCTAGTATACCGATATAATTGTTTCAGAGAGTTGTCGTGGTAACAAGTGCGCGACTTTACAGGTGTTAAATACTCCCATTTCAACCTATGAGGATGAAACTGATATTTCCGGACTGTGTTACTACTAGATCTGTGGCATGGGAAAATCTTTTAATTATTAAGTCATGAAAATGTGTCTGCGGATCACGTGGGGCGAACAAAAACGTAAGAGCAGATTGCATCAGATTTGTATTAGCTAGCAATATATCATGACACAAAAGATTTGTCAAAAGTTGTGGGTGTGTCAGAACAATGGGAAAAAACCAAATCAAGTCATTTCCCCGGCACTCCTATAACCACTCGACCGGGCTTTTCAAAAGTTTTAGTAGACAGAATTAGCCAGGGTACTGAATATCTGATAACAATAATGTGTGTGAATACTAGGTTCCCAAAGGCAATTCCATTACATAAGATAACAGCTGGTATGGTAACAAAAGCGCTGATGAAATATTTCACGATTTGTTGACCAGATGAAATTCAGTCTGATCAAGACTCAAATCTCATATCGAAATTGTTTCACCAAGTCATGTTTCTATTAGGAATACGTCAGGTTAGTACGTATCACCCTAATTTACATGGTCAAGATTGGAATCATACCCTATGAACTGGCTGCTAGAGATTCAAAACAAGAATTACTTGATTTCTCCCCACTCGATTTGATATATGGGCACACTGCCAAAGGTCCCTAAAGTCGAGGTAAGTCGACAAGATTTGGGCATATTAATCTGTTGAAGGCTAATCAAGATCAGGCTCCGACGACCAAGTTAACCAGATAGAAATATCTGTTCATCAACCAGATTTTGTAACTTTCCCAGCACGAATGACATCTCTCTTACATAAGGGTAACAAATTCAGCTGGGAATTAAAGAATATGCTCTGTAAAGCACATATAACGGCAGCACCCAAACAGCAGCAACCATTCAATCTGGTTGTAGATGCTAGTGATGCTGGTTCTGGGGCACGTCAGTTTCAAGAAGTTTCAGTGTGCCAGACAACGCAATAATTTCAAGAAAATTTAATATCAACTTAATTATTCAATGCAGAAAAGGAAGCTTTTGGAATGATTCAAGCCTTGAAACATTTTCAAGTGTACGTGAAGTCACACTTCAACCAGTAACTGTCTATACGCATCATAATCCCGTTACTTTCATAAATCGTATGAACAGAACTAATCAAGGAGTTTAACATTGGAGTTTAATCTTTCAGGAGTACCCAGTTACCGTAAAGCATAGTGCTGCAACTAACAACACCATTGCGGGTGCTCTTTCAAAAATAATGTTGTTTTCCCTTGCTTGTGTCTTTTGTTTAGGGTTATAGGCTTGATGTCTATTGTCAACCCATTGGGAAACCAGGGAAGTAATAACTAACATCTTACTGAAGCTGAGACATTGAAAACGTTACTCTTTTTCTCCAATGTTTGACATATTATGTATTATATACCTTGCTTCTTTATTATTATTATTATTATTATTATTATTATTATTATTATTATTATTATGTGCTTTTTTCTATTATATTATAAGATTCCAGAAAATGTTCATACCTGAGATTTCCTATTTGTTTCTAAATTTATGGAAAGGTGTTTCACGGAATTCAGATTGCGTAACAAATTTATCTTTCTGACACTTTAGCACTCTTAATTTCTGCAACCAATGTATGCACTCTACGGGTTTGTTTTAAAGATTTGGCACTTGGTAAATAAAGAGAGAAGGACAAGTCCAACACGAGCGCTCAGTCAGGTGAGGAACCAGAGTTTTTCAATGAATTTGTCTTTAAAGACGAGTATGGGAAGCCATTGTCTGCTCTTATTTTGATAGATTATAATTTGCAATTGACCTCCGTCAGTAACATTTAATATTAATAAAATTTTAAGTTTTTAATCTGCCCTCCGTGCAGATTCTTATTTTATCTTGGTTCCCCTTATGACGTTACTCGTATCATAAATCAAAATTATTTAAAATTATACTTTATATATAATTATTATCAATTCATCTTTATATCGCAATTACTTAGTTCATAATAACATAGCACTTACAACTCATGTTTATCATAATAATTTACATCTTGTTGCTTTATTAATCTCTGATATCAGTTCATGAGTTCTTCTAACTCGTCTGTGTCAGTTATGTGAGGCGCCATGAACATAAACAAAACAACACATTTTTAGTTTATTATGATTCGTTCATTCAAATCTTTCCTAACTGGTTAGTGTCGGTCTGAAGAATGTACTCTTCATTAGACGATGGCAGTCATCATAATTTCTCTCCAATAAATAAAAGTAGTCTCCGTTATTTTATGATTGCAACATTTACACTGTTGCACACAGCGCTCCATTATTGTAAGTGAATCAGCATCTTGAGTCTCATATAAATAAAGTTAGTCTTATTCTTGTACGACTTTCAGTTTTGTTTCAGCGGAGCAACACACTGAAACGTATTCACAAGTCCACAAAATATGCTTCACTAATACTTGGTTATGTTTATTTCCAACGTAAAATATTACAATACTTTCAGTTCTCAGCTGAACTCCAACTGTTTATAACAAAGATAATGAAGAATATCTGAGCAGTAAAGAACTGTTGTGATGATATTAATATTAAAATAGTTTAATCTTCAAACGAGACTGTTACTAAATATTCACAATGAATACATAAATAACTTACTGTTCTAACGAGACTGTTACTAAATATTCACAATGAATACATAAATAATTTACTATTCTAACGAGACTGTGTTACTAAATATTCACAATAAATACATAAATAACTTACTGTTCTAACGAGACTGTGTTACTAAATATTCACAATGAATACATAAATAACTTACTGTTCTAACGAGACTGTGTTACTAAATACTCACAATGAATACATAAATAACTTACTGTTCTAACGAGACTGTGTTACTAAATATTCACAATGAATACATAAATAACTTACTATTCTAACGAGACTGTGTTACTAAATATTCACAATGAATAGATAAATAATTTACTGTTCAAACGAGACTGTGTTATTAAATATTCACAATGAATACATAAATAACTTACTGTTCTAACGAGACTGTGTTACTAAATATTCACAATGAATACATAAATAATTTACTGTTCTAACGAGACTGTGTTACTAAATATTCACAATGAATACATAAATAACTTACTGTTCTAACGAGAAAGTGTTACTAAATACTCACAATGAATACATAAATAACTTACTGTTCTAACGAGACTGTGTTACTAAATTGACAATGAGCCTTTCTGTTAAACTGGAATTGTCCAGGTATCTAGAAATCTATTTACATGTCTATTATATATACACATATATATTACTGTTTTATTTTTTCGTATGGAGATAATTAATAAATCATTTTACCATTACCCATAAAATCTGTGTTTGAACGTGGTCTATGTTTTTGTGTGTGTGTTTGTGTGTGTTTGTCTATATATATATATATATATATTACTTTTGAATTTTCTCGTATGGAGATCCCTGTCCAACAACATCAATATCTAGTTTATCATAATCGTATATTTCTTGAGTGTTGAGTTCTTCTTGATCAGAAGTGTTTACATAACTTGTCTCCGCATCACCTGATGAAATTGTTTGAGTGTCATTGTGATTTGGTGTTGTGACGATATTGACGTCTTCATCAAATACTTCATACACTGATCACGGAGTAGCTGCTGTCCTTGTATGACTGTTGCTGCTTTTCGCAAATGATACTGAATGTTCAGTAGAGGATGGTCGTTTTCGTATGATCAGAGCCATTCTGAAAATGTATTCATTTTACGTTATCAGTTAGTAAGTGCAAATTTTATATAATTAAAATATAATATACGTGGAGAGATACTGTTACACTGATAATTAATAGATCCTCAGTACTGAAATTCAGACTTAGCTGTTAATATTGATTTTAGAAAGAAAAATTAAAAGATATAGTCTTTCAGTTGATTTAATCTATTATACACATATATATCCTCTGAATGTATAATAACAATGTTATCAGGCACAAAATATTTCGGCTTATTATTCTGTAAATACAGTATATGATATATTTGTATCAGCTATAAAGATGTGCATACACATATTTTATAATACGTATTACGTTTATTATCAAAAGAAGCAAATTGTGAAAAGTTATTATCTGAGTTCCAACTAAAATAAAGTATTTTGGTATATAATAGTTAGGTATATTATATTACAATTAATGTGGTTGAAGAATATGTCAGCATTTTTACCTGATATTAAAAACAATTGGCTGTTATGAGAAGCAAAGTCAGTACAGCTGTGACGACTGACAAAGCCGTTACAGTTGATGTTCCTGTACATTTTGCTTCTTGAGTGGAGACTGGAAAATAAATATTCTTATAATTAATAACCATAAATGAACGATAAATAAATAAATAATTAAATAAATAAATAAATAAATAAATAAATAAATAAATAAATAAATAAATAAAAACAAAACAAAAATTAAGAACAATATTTTAGATATATATAAAAACTTTGAATTTTTATTTGAAAGTAATTATAAAAGCATCAGAAACATCTCGGTCAATAGTTTTAGCACATACATTTTTATTTATAATTATTGTAGTGATAGTTATATTATAATTTGTGTTCTGTGTTGATTTTTAAAATAATAAACTAAAGAAACTTCTATGCAACACATTGAAATGTTGTTTGAGAAACTAAGTAATGTCAAAAGGTTTTCATACTAATTATTTGCAAATACTACGGTAATTTATCTTGTGTTATAATGTCATTGTTATAGTTGT
>CM022672.1:34893648-34922875 GCA_012295275.1 Chrysomallon squamiferum | reverse complement strand
TACAAAAACGCCAACAACTTCTAGTTTGATGTAGTGATAAGCTCTGTGATATTTACATATTGTTCTTGTCAATATTCTTCTTCTTCTTCTTCTTCTTATTATTATTATTATTATTATTAAGCCATAATAACTAGTTTATTGCTAGATTATTCCTGTTTTGCCTCAGAAACTTTGTTTTTCCTTAGTGACAAAAACTATATATTATTTGTATGTATTGATCTGCGATTATTTTATAGTTTCATAATTAATATGTCAATTATATTCTTTAAATATTGGCTTTTTGGCTTAATTATTTCCTTAATTGCTATTAATATATTTTGTCTTAATTAAAGTGAACTTTGTATTTTATAAACAAATATGTACATCTTGCAACATATCCAGATTAGAAGATATTTTATCAATATTTTTATACATTGGTGTGTGTTATTGTGTGTAATGTAGCTAATACTGCATGTGACTCATCTGAGAATGGTGACGGGGATAATAAAGAAATCACAAAAAGTAAGGTTTAAAAGCCAGGCTGTGTATCTTGTTATTAATTCAAATAACGCCATCTCATATCCATTGGAATAAATTTATTGTTTCTTTCTTTTCTCATTTCTTTATTTTTCTTACACAATTATTTGAAATATACTTTTTTAAATAATATATTGCATGTGCTTAAAGAAATATTTTAATGTAAATACTAATTACTACTATTTGTAAGTAATTAAAAAATATAGTACTACAATAAATTCATATGTCCCATTTCCGAAAACAAAATGACATAGAATAAATCATATGTAAGTGATGATACACACGAACGACATAAAGTATTTTTCTGATTTGGTAAAGTTATATATGATGAAAAATTCCGCGGGTTCTTGTTTTCACACCCGATATAAGCCGGTGTTTTGACACACACGTACAAGTTTGAATTTGTCTGCGTTTTAGGCTTACACGCTTAAACACGTGATGATAACCTTTCGAAAAGGTTGAGGGTACATAAATTATGAATTTACGACAAACAACATCAAGTAGAACACCGAAACAACGGCAACGACATCAATACAAATAAGAATATTTACAGAATAATTCATCATGCATTCTGCTTTGTCGTTTGATATTTGTTTCATAACGAAAAAGACTGAAATAAGAATAATGTATACTGAAATAGCATGTGCACAGTATGGAATTAGGAATTAAAAGAAATGTTAATAACATATTTTAAAGTAGGATGCGTACTGTCAGAAAATAAGGAAAAAATAGTTATTAAAACGCGAAAAAATAATGAGAAGTACACCAATAACGTTAAGAACATCGCCGTTACAACGACAATGATAGCGACGTTAATACAAATAAGAATAATATATTTTAATATAGGATGTGCACACTAAGAAATACTAATAATATATTTTAATATAGGATGTGCAGACTAAGAAATAATAATGATATATATTAATATAGGATGTGCACAGTAAGAAATAATAATAATATATTTTAATATAGGGTGTGCACACTAAGAAATAATAATAATATATTTTAATATAGGGTGTGCACACTAAGAAATAATAATAATATATTTTAATATAGGGTGTGCACACTAAGAAATAATAATAATATATTTTAATATAGGGTGTGCACACTAAGAAATAATAATAATATAGTTTAATATAGGGTGTGCACACTAAGAAATAATAATAATATATTTTAATAAAGGATGAACAGACTAGGACAGTGAGAAGAAAAAGCGATAAAGAATAATTAGAAGTACACAAATAACCTTAGGAACAACGCTGGCACGACGGCAACGACAGCAACACTAACTGAAAGATACAAAGATACGTACATACAGATATATAAAGAGAGATAGGCAGGAATATAGCTAGGCAGGTAGGTAGTTACTTACTCAGGCGTTAATAGATATAGTAACACAATGCTTAAATACAGGATGTGCACACTGAAAGTGAGACTAACAATTAATAGAAATGTTAACAGAATAAGCAGAAGTATACCAATAACATCGAGCAGAAGCAGAAATAACGACAACGACGGCACAGTAAGAAAGTAAGATTAATTTACTTGGAAATAGGATGTGCACTCTAAGAAAATAAGAACAATAGTTAATAAAAAGCACAAAACAATAATGAGAAGTACAGGAATGACGTTACGAACAACCGGTACGACGGCAACCACTTCGATACTAATACAAGCATACCAAGATAGAGATGTACCTGCACGCAAACAGACACATACAGAGAAGAAGAAGGAGAAGAACAAGAACAAGAACAGCGACTACAACAACAGCAAAACAAAATTACATAAATCATGAACGGTGTGCAGCAATCACGCCGTTACACCTATGTATGATTCTGTGTAGTTTAGAATTTTCAATATTCTCTGTGAACGTCTGATTAGACTCAGCACACAGACACTATTCCATCCATCCATCCATCCATGTCCGTCAGTCCATAAATCCAAGAAAGCGTCCTTCCATCCACTCATCATCCATCCTTCGTCTAGTTCCCTGCCTGCCTAGTTACCTGTCTACCTAGTTACCTGTCTACCTAGTTACCTGTCTACCTAGTTACCTGTCTACCTAGCTACCTGGCTACCTAGTTACCTGTCTACCTAGTTATCTGTCTACCTAGTTACCTGTCTACCTAGTTGTTATTTATTTGATTTATTTATTATTTCCAGATGCTCATGGGAAAAGTGCAAATACACGAATAGTTAAACATTTTAAAGAGTGGGAATGTCAGAATGAGGTCAGGGCAAAACTCCGTGATCTATGTTTTCTGGTTTGCATAAACAGAAAGAGAAATGTATAACGTGCTCGACATGTTGCCCAGTTTTATTTTACTCGTTCTGTTTTCATCTGAGCACTTTTTTCAAAAGGAAATAAACACAGAAAAAAGTGCTGAAAGAAGCACACGATCTTTCTGATTTATATCTGGTTTCGTTTTTTTTTTTTAAATATATTTATTATTTATTCATTATCTTTTGTTGTTGTTGTTATTATTATTATTATTATTATTATTATTATTTTATTATTATTACTATTACCTTTTTAATTATTATTATCTTTTATTTGTTTCTGTATTTTATACAAACTTTTTTTCTTCTGTTCATTCTGTTTATTACAGGTACATAGTAAGTGAGAGAATGTAACAGAAAATCTCTGTTACTGGAGGTAGAGATAGAAAATATTCACCTTGTCTGAATATGTTATTCAACTTGTTTCTGTGTTTGAAATGGATATATATATATATATATATATATATATATATATATATATATATATATTACTGCTGACATTGTAATAGGAAGAGATCACACAGTCTACAAAGTCCACCAGCTCGTTTCAAACATTTATTCATTAATGCTTGTCATAGATGTGAATCACATTAAGTACTGACTTGGAAATGGGAACCCTAACGTTGATACATGCATACATACATGCACGTATATGCATATAGCATACGCAGACGCACGCAAACATACATACATTTCGACTGACACAAAAACACACATACATACATATATACATAAATAAATACATACATACATAATACAACACACACACACTCACCTACATATACACATACATACAGACAGACATACATACATAATACAACACACACACACTCACCTACATACATACAAACATACATACCTACACACATACATACATACACACATACATACATACATATATATACACACACACACATACATACATACACACATATATACATACATACCGACAAACATATATACGTACACACATACATACATGCATACACACACATACATACATCCGTACATGCACACATACACATAGACATAAATACATACAGACATACAAACATACAGACATACATACATATACATACATACATACATACATATATACATACATACGTAATACATACATACATACATACGTACATACATACATACACCCATACATACATACATAAACATACATACATCCATACATACAAACATACATCCATACATCCCATACATCCATCCATACATACATACATACATATATCTATACATACATATACATACATACATACATGCATACATACATCCATACATCCATACATCCATACATAAATCTATACATACATATACATACATACATACATATACATACACACATAATACATACATACACACACATTCACACACATACACACACACATACATACAGACATACATACAATACATCCAGTTGTCTTGATGGCCGAGCGTTAACTTAGTACGCCTGGGGCGGATGGGTGTCATACGTTCGAGTCTCAACAGCGACATGTGACGTATTTTGTGAGGTTTTCCGGCGCCAGTGCGTTCTCGAATATTATCTGTGTACAGAGTTTTTTCAGACGTACATAACACTGGATATTCAATCCTAAAATATCTACATATGCAGTGATTATGCTGATAAAAAGAAATACGTATGAATTGTGACACTGTAATAGAAAGAGGTTACTCGTCAATGCATAAACTCCACCAGATCATTTCTAATATTATCCATGCATGCCTGTCGCAGATACGTGTTGTGAATCACATTAAGTACTGAACTCTTAGCTTGAAACTTTTGTCTCGTTATAGAAGAGTCAACTGATCTGTTTTCACTACACTCGACCTAGTCCTCTCTTGTCTGAAAGACAACTTACGGCGAAGTAAAAGATTATGTATCATTGTGCTGTTTGTTACATATACCTTTGTGTATGAATAATACGTTTATATTACATTAAATACAACAATTTGTATTATTATCATTTATTTTATCGCATGAACAGTGACGGCATAGCAATAGTTTGCGTCAATCGGTCTAGGTCAAACATTCCTCATAAATTAAACGATTTCGCATTATGTATCTCTGTAAATACTAGACAGAATGCATATGAAAAGTATTCTGTGTATTGTGACGTAACTTTTGTACGAGTAAAACCTGTTTTCCTAGATCCAGATTTAATCTCAGTGTGTTTAATTTAACAGAATTACATAACTCTGTTCAAATCATGTTTGTATGAACTTTGAAACAGAATATATTAGAGTGTGTTTTCACCTTTTCTCACTGGTGAGTCATGAAAACGAGTCTTGTGTCAGGTCGTAGTTTTACTTCAGGTTTGGTTTCTCTGTGAAACATTTTCACTATGGCTGGGTGCTGGATAAGTCTTCAGTTTCTAGTTTGTTGTTTGATTTTCCAGTCAGGAAAGACGACAGCTGGATATGGTATATAATAAATTATTATTATTATTATTATTATTATTATTATTATTATTATTATTATTATTATTATTATTATTGATGTTGTTCTTGATGTTGTTACTGGTCGTGTTGGTGATGTTACATGCTTGAAAGAATTAGACAAATCTGATACCAGGAATCTTTAACTGTAATTGTACTTTCCTGTAGATGAAGTCTGTCCTCATTTAACTAAAGTAAGGACATGATTTTAGTTTAAACGCCTGAATGCTGTTAGTAAAATATAAAAGAAAAACGTTATACAAGCATTAATTATATTATTAGTTTAATAGCAAAACAGTTTCTATGTTGTTTTCATATCATCACCAGACCTGTAATTTAAAAGCGTTTTCACTAGAAATGTGGATTTGCTGCACTGATTCCTTCCTTCGTCCTCCTCCCAACCTCTCTCTCTCTCTCTCTCTCTCTCTCTCTCTCTCTCTCTCTCTCTCTCTCTCTCTCTCTCTCTCTCTCTCTCTCTCTCTCTCTCTCTCTCTCTCTCTCTCTCTCTCTCTCTCTCTATGTGTGTGTGTTTGTATGTCTGTGCGTATGCAATGCTATGACCCTTTCGCTCCATCTCATGTATACATAATATATATTCCTTTTGCTGTTCAAACATGCGTGTTCTCTGTTGGACCCAAATTTAAACGCAGTTGATAATAATAGTAATAATAATAATAATAATAATAATAATACTAATAATAATAATAATAATAATAATAATAATAACAATGGCAATAAAGAAAGGGACATACCGATGGACAAACGGAAAGTTAACAAACTGACAGATCACATATAAGATTCAAAACCGTATAGATAATACTAAGAACAGCAAGATAATTTTACTTCTCTCTCTTAAAGTGTGTTACTGTATTGTTCACAAATCATTCCGATGGTATTTTTTTCATTTTATAAAGTACTTTAAGATAATCTTACTTCCTTATTTATTACACAACGAAATGGCTTCAACGTGGATATGTTTTCTTTTTCTAGTTTGTTATTTGATTGAGTCTTAATGTTAATTATTATTTTTCAAAGACTAGTTAACTTACTGTCAGAAATAAATAAATATTCTAAAACGAATTTTCCATTAACATTATTATTGTTGTTTTCGTTGTCGTCGTTGGTGTTGTTGTAGTTAAACTGTTAGTGGTTGTGGTAGTGGTAAGGTAAAGAAGTAAAAAAGAAGAAAAAAAGATAAATTTTGTAGCAGGAAGATGTAAGGTTTCAGTAGATATAAAAACCATTTCAAAATATCGATTTTAATCTAATCAAGCCGAGATTTGGTAGCTAATTTTTTTTTTTTTAAACACTGACATATGTATAGAGATATATGTAATCGGAAATTAAAAAAAGTTAATTTCACACACTTTGCTACTGATGATTATGATTAATAATTGAGTTGTTTTAAATACTTACAGTTAATAATAAGCATTAATTGGTTGTTATTAATATAATTATGATGTCTTTAGTATAAATCCGCTGTTTACTTTTACAACGTTTTGAAACGATGAAAATAAACAACATATTAATACAGTTTAACTACATCAATTCATTTTACTGCAAAGACATGTAGAACGGGTAGCTGTATAAACATATATTAAAGCAACTCAACTATTCAAATTGTGTCAAAGACAATAGTTGCTATTGGAGAAGGAATATTTTGGATCACCATTAGTCTGATATCAAACTTTACCTTTCAATTTTCTTTTTCTTAATTTCCGTTTTCTTAAGTTAGAAAGCCATATATTTAAGTGGGAAATATTTTAGAAAAGCCAGACAAAAATAATGTTTTAAAATATGAATGTAAAAGTGATTAAAAAACGTGGTATGTGAAAGATAGTCAAACATATTGTTTTGTTATCACAGCAGTATCTATATAAGATTATCTGTATATAATTTTATATACTGATATACCACTCATTCAGTTATATGCGATATTTTTCAGTAAACGTAGCTCGGAATAAAAATGTGTATCAAAATTCTTATTTCCCGGGTTATGAAAATCTTGCTTCAAGAGGCGTTGATGGACAAACCAGTGGAGATTGGCGTAGAGTTATAAACACAGATACAAACCAGCCTTACACGTGGTGGGAAGTAGATTTAGAAAAAACTTACTTTATCCATGAAGTTAAAATATATTTCAGAAATGATTGTAAGTATGAATATTAAAGTATGAATGTAAATATTAGTCATAACAAATAATTTTGTTTGTTAATTTTAACTTTTAAGTTAGAGAGATGGACATCAGTGTTTCACACTTTTTGTTTTTTGTTTTTGTTTTGTTGTTGTATAATTATTTCTGCATGTTACAGATTATAAAATTAGCTACAATTTGTGTTTATAATGTTTCCATGACATCACTATTCAATTACTGATGTCAATGTTGTTTTTGTTTTTGTTTCAAAATCCACATGTCCATATTTTATCCGAAAATAGCAGCTTAAGATCATGTTTCCAAAGTTTTATTCTAGACTGACTGCATCAGTTGTAGTAATAACGTTTTACCAGCAGAGTCCAAGTTTGTATGAACACTTCTGAACGTCTCTTCTCAAAGTGACTTCTGTATAAACAAGTTTTAACGACACAGTTTATAAACATTAAACCTTTTCATTAAAATTATTCAAAAATTTGTTTTCTTCATGGAATTCCTTTTTCTTCTTGTTTATTTATTTATTTATTTATTCATTCATTCATATAGTGAACGTCCTTGAATGTGGTATTTTTATTTCATTTTCGTTTTTGCAAATGTTATTTGAATTTATTAATAAAAGTATGAAATGAATTGTATTTCATTGCTCTGTTTGATGGTATTTCTAGTTCTCGTATTGTTTGTAAGTACACTGTAACACTGAATTGTATCTAATTTAGTTAAATGGAGAAGAAATGGTGTACAGGTTTATGCTAACACAGCAGCGAGACAGTCTAACACAGGACATCTGTGTGGTACTGTTACTGGTAGAAAAGATGGAACTGATATTCCTGAAACTGTGAGCATCACTTGTAACGTCAACACTAGATATGTGACTGTTTATCAAGGAACAGATAATGGAAAATCGACAGCACTGGACTTTGTAGAAGTGGAAGTCTACGGTAATTCAACACAGAATTGATATTTGTCATTAGTACTAATTACTACTATATTGAATACTGGAACTGCAGGAACTCAGTAGAAATTTAAAACATATAAGAAACTATTATATTTAATAATACACCGGGAAAAAAGAAAACAAAGAACTTACATTAATGTTTAGATGACGTCATATTTTTGTTACTAATTTGAATTTATTCTGACGTAATTATTGTGCTTTATTAAATATCTTTCATATATTTCAATTTTGTGGATTTATGGTATTTTCATTAAAATCCCTTTTTCTTATTAAATGCTAACAACTATTTCATTATCACAGAATTAAAATAAACACTGAACGGTACTTAGACCACATTTCGGTTTGATTGTCTCCCGTTTTTTTATAAACATAGTTGTTACACAGTCAACTCAGTAATATTACTGAAACTGTCACCTGCTGGACTTATCTGAACACTTTATATACTGATATCTGATGTAATACTGTAATATAATATGTGATGTAATAGTGCAATATATATATATTCTCCCAAAAAAGAATCGCAAAATGATTTCTTAGATAACTATTGTAAACTGACACATATCGATGGTACAAACTATAAATATAATGGCATTTGGCGATTCAAACGTATAGCTTTTGTTACAGTCAGCAAAAAGCAGGTAACACAAAATAAAGGCTATGATCATGTTTATTAGCCAAAACATCCACGCTTGCAAACCACGTTACCAGTGCATGTGCACGTGTGGCACAAGAAACTTGAATACGAGGGTTATAAAAATGCAAGGTCTTCGAATACTTCTGTTCGTTATTTTTGTTCTGACCAAACATCAAACAAATGCCACGACTGAGTGAACCGCAACGACACAACGCCATCAGGCGTTTACAAGCTGGCGAATCCTTCTCGGCCGTAGCCCGGGTGTTCCATGTATCCCCAAGCATCATCTTGAGATTGTGGTATCGGTTACAGCAACACCAAACAACACGTGATCGTCCCAGTCAGGTAGACCACGTGTAACCACCAGGGCCCAGGACCTCTACATACGGGTACTTTATCTACGGGAAAGAACACCACGGCTACCTCTACTGCTTCAGCAATACCAGGTCTGCGTAGAATATCGGCTCAGACAGTGCGCAATCGTTTACTCGAGGCAGACGGCCTGTAAGAAGAGTGGTTTTGACTCAACAACATCGTCGACTACGACGTCAGTGGTGACAAGTGCACAGAGTCTGGCCTCAATTACGATGGAGAACTGTCTGGTTTAGAGACGAGGCCCGATTTCTGCTTCGTTGAGCTGATGGAAGATGTTGAGTTTACAGACGTCGTGGTGAACGTTTTGCTGCAAACTGCATACAGGAAGCTGACAGATTTGGTGGTGGTAGTGTGATGCTGTTGGCAGCAATCTCATACACTGGCAGGACCAACTAGGGTCACATCCAAGGCAATTTAACGGCACAGAGATACCGAGATGTATATTTGCAGCCCCATGTCCCTCCAATTATGAATAATGGTAACGGTGTATTCCAGCACGACAATGCGAGACCACATACAGCTCACAACAGCGTACCTACACAACAATAACATTCAGGTCCTGTCCTGGCCCTCTAAATCTCACGATTTGACCCTTATAGAACATTTATGGGATGAGTGGGATAGCAGCATCAACCACAGCCTCAGAATCGTGCTCATTTGGCGATATTACTACAGACAGAGTGGGGCACCATTCCACAAGGTGTAATTCGTAATGTCATTACTGCAATGCTAAGGAGATATCAGGCAGTTCTGAACTCCCATGGTGGGCACACAAGGAATTGATAGTATACTGTTATAACCTTGAACTTTAACCTTTTCTGCTACTTTCTGTTGATCCATTAGATAGATATTCCCAACGTCAATAAAATCTACTTTTGTGTTTCTTTTTTGTTAGAGTATATAAATATATATATATGTTTCTTTATTGTTAGTAGGGAGTTGCTTAATTATTCCCTAAGCTGACTGTGTAACATTTGAGAGGAAGAGTTCATTATTGCATGCTAGATAGAAAGCACATGATTAGTAGTTCATACAGCTATGACTTGTGTTGCTCTAAATTTGAGTGTAAGAAATTGGAAGATAACTTCACACACACAGTTTTCAAAATATTCTTAATACTAATACCTCCCCTCTACCTTAAAACACGTTTACTTATATATATACACACACATGTTTTTGTTCGTCCTTTTATTATTATTATTATTATTATTATTATTATTATTATTATTATTATTATTATAATTCGTTTTTTTTTTTCGTTTTTTCTCTTAATATTTTTTTAAACTTTTTTATTTTATATATATTTTTTATTTGTTGTGTTTAATTTTTTTATATATATATATATATATATATATATTAGATTTGTTCACTTCCACGTTTATATAGTCGCACTGATATTTAATTTTTTAGTTCTGTTTACATTTTTCAGCGTGTCAAACAGGATTTTACGGTTCTGAGTGTAACAAACTGTGTAACAGTCGTCATTGTCAGTCTGATTCGTGTCCTGCTGACACAGGTTCTTGTAATGGAGGATGTCAGGCTGGATGGAGTGGAGTTGATTGTACAGGTAACTAAATCATAAGTACAGAGTCAGAATTTATAGAACAATTTTGTCTTGTTTGCATCTAATGGGCCGAAACGTGTAAGGGTTAATTCAACTGTACAAGTCCAATATCGAAGAATTTACAATATAGCTCAAGCGATAAAGAAAAAACAAATGACTGAACTGTTGCTAAGTTTTGCACTGTGAAAACTTTGTAGTGTGAACAAAGGACACAGTGGTAGAAGGAGAAGTGTTGGTTCAAGTAAGCAAACAGTCAACTTTGCTCGGTCAGAGAAAATCCATGATGTGTAGAAACTAACACTGACTGTTCAACGTCTCCTAACAGTTGACTTGCATCTCCTTTCACTGAACAAATTAAGTCCCAGAATGAACTGTCATCTCAACATCAAATGATAATTTGTAGGTGATTTTCGAGAAAACTGGATAGAGATGATCAATATTTTGTGAAGCACATCTTTCTCGCAAAATTAACGAAAATGATTTTCTTAATTGAGAATCTAGATAATGAATTCATAGATTATATCAAAAATCCCACTCAGCTTTACACTGCAGCAAGAAGTCGCTGGACGTTGACGAGTTTACTGTGTGTTTTGAGTTATTTGTCATTTTGGGTGTTTTCTAAATTATTATTATGATTAATATTATCATTATTATTCTTTTTTTTTCTAGAAATGTGTTCACTGTTATCGATAATGAATGTATGAAAATTATTTTACACATTTATTTATTTATTTATTTACTTATTTACTTTACTTTAATCCCTACATATATATGTATGTGTCTGTGTTTTAACATTATTATTATTATTATTATTATTATTGTTGTTGTTGCTGTTTTTAATTTGAGGGTAACGGCTGGTTAGTTTTTAACATTAAATAACTATTCTGAATATAATATTTTCTTCTCTATTATTTAAAATGCGTAGCAAACAGAGATATAAATGAAGGGATACAATTAGAAAAACAAATGAGTTACTTGCTTACTTTATTTATATTTTAGTTATGTGTCAGTCAGGTACAACTTATGGTACTAACTGTAAAAAACTGTGTAAAGATCGTCACTGTTTGAATTCTCAACAAAACTGGATCATGTAGTGGACACTGCAAACCAGGCTGGGATGGAATAGATTGTACAGGTAATTAAACATTTTAGATTTGACTATCTTTACACCAAAAACACACAATTATTTACGGAATAACATTTATTAATAACTTTGCTACCATTTGAAATCATTTAAATATTATATTTGTATAAGAAAAAAATAGAAAATAACGAAAAAGGACAGATGCAAATATTAATTAATTCCATACATATTTAAAAATAAAATTACCTAAAATTAATTAATATTTGCATAATAAGTTCTGATCCTCATCTGTTATTACAATATGGACACAAGTGATTCTAAGTATTTGTGATGATATCAGTAAATATAAGAACAGGTGCACAATTTAAAAAGAAATATATTTAACATTCAAATGAAGGAGGGGATTAAATGACATCCGAATCATATTGTTTCGTATTATAAAAATGGATAAACATCAGATATGTATTACACAAAGAAGAAAATACATGTTATGATTGATCAACCAGTTTTATCTTTTGAAAAGCATTATTCATGTGTCTTCTTTACTTTCATTTGCTTACTTTATTTATGTTTTAGTCATGTGTCAGTCAGGTATAACTTATGGTACTAACTGTAACAAACTGTGTAAAGATCGTCACTGTTTGAATTCTCAACAAAGCTGTCCTACAGACACTGGATCATGTAATGGACACTGTAAATCAGGCTGGGATCGAATAGACTGTACAGGTAATTAAACATTATTCTAAAAGTAAGGTAACAAAATAAAAATATAACAAAATGAAAACAAATAATAAATAGCTCTAAACTGTCTATGTAACTCTAATTTGAAGTGTCAGCTTTTGTTTCCTTCAGGGGAGGAAGCGAAGAGAGAGATATAAACACAAAAATGTACATTGAAGTTATGTTAAGACCAACATTCCCAACAAATTCAATCCCTATTTTATGTTTTACATGTAATTATTATTCCTTCTGTGTCACGTTTTCGAGCACTATTCTTTCAGAACGAGTAAAACACGTATGACATTTTATTTATAGCTTAATGAAAGTTAATTTATATGTACGTATCCCATTATGTTTTATGATGGTTAAACAGAGCTTTTGTTGGAGCAGCCAGTTTCACTCTGTGTATATTAAATATATATTATATATGGGTATTTTTTTATTTATTTTTTTGTACATCATTTGGAGTGTTGATCTTGTCAGTCAGTTGATGGTTGGTAATTTATATTTTTGATGATACATATTACGTTTATTATATCTATCTATCTGCACACACACACACACATATGCAGGTATGTATATTAAATATATCTGGCTATTTTTTGTTGTTATTCTGTACATCATTTGAGTGTTGATCAGTCGATTTATATTTTTGACTGATACATATTACTTTTATTGGTTTTGTTACATATCAGTTTAAAAGCTGTGATATGATATAAATTAGGAAGGTACTTTAGTAGGTATTCGATGTATTGTGAGTACCTGGACACTTTGTTGTATTTCTTCACTGATGGACACATGGATGGGTCCATAAAAACGTGGACATATAGATACCTAAAGAGATAGATAGATACAAACTTTGATATATAGACGAAGAAATAAATGGAGGAATAGATAGCTATAGACGTAGAAGGTACACAGAGATAGATATATGATTAGATAGATACTTATTTAGATAGATAGATATACATACAGAGACGCATAGATGGAGAGATACATAGAGATACAGAGAGAGAATTATATTTTAATCCTAAATTATATTTAATTTTATTCGACTTATGAATAATATTCTCTGCAATGTCAAAGTTATTTTAAACACTTCTCTTTTTGTTGTTGTTTTCTTTGTTTTACTGATATTTTCTTAATGTTTATAAAAATAATATATATCTGTAAAACAAAGTCGTGCGATATGATGCTACTTTATTTTCTGTTGATCATTATTTCCAGTTATTTCTGTTAATCTGATTTAAAAAAGAAAGAATTGCAGAAATATATGATTCATTAAAGACAAATGAATTATTTTAGTTATTCGATTTCTTCGATGTTTTCAGTGTGTCAGTCAGGTACAACTTATGGTACTAACTGTAACAAACTGTGTAAAGATCGTCACTGTTTGAATTCTCAACAAAGCTGTCCTACAGACACTGGATCATGTAGTGGACAATGCAAACCAGGCTGGGATGGAATAGATTGTACAGGTAATTAAACATTTTAGCAAAAAACATGGAATAAAAAAAAATATATATTAACAAAATGAATAAAAGAAAAGAAGCCTTTTAAAATGTTTAAGTAACTCTAATTTGAGCTTGCAGTTTTTCTTTCCTTCGGGAGAGGGTGCGAGGAGATGGGGTATAAACACAGAAATGTACAGTGAATTTATGCTAAGAGGAAAATGTCAGAACAGATTCAGTCCCTATTCTATATTTTACGTATAATTATTATTCCTTTCGTGTCATATTTAGGAACGCACTTCTTTTCGAACTTGAGTAAACCGCGTATGACATTTTATTTATAGATTTATGAAACCTAATTTACATGTACATATCACATTATGTTTAAACTTAACTTTTGTAAGCGCAGCCAGTCACTGTGTGTGTATATATATACATACATATACACACACACACACACACACACACACACACACACACACACATATATATATATATAAGGATGTATGTATATTAAATATGTGTTAAATATAGTTGGCTATTTTGTGTAGTTATTCTGTAGATGAGTTGGAGTGTTGATCAGTCAGTCGGTTGATTGTTGGAACAAAAACAACAACAACAATATAGCAATAACAATAATAATAACAAACACTGATACTGTATTTTAAAAATCTTTCACATTTGTGATTTATATTTTTTTTTAAATGTTCATAGCAAATAATAAAAGTTAATTGACTCAGTTACCAATTCATGCAAATTGTAATTACTAATTGTTTATAAAGATGTTATATATTTGTATTGCTGAGTACTGTCGTGCTATATAATACCACTTTATTTTCTGTTAATCATTATTTCTAGTTATTTGTATTAATCTAATTTAAAGAAGAAATGACTACAAAATATATTTTTTGACTACAGCCTAATAATTATTTTATTTATACGATTTCTTCGGTGCTTTCAGTGTGTCAGTCAGGTACAACTTATGGTACTAGCTGTAACAAACTGTGTAAAGATCGTCACTGTTTGAATTCTCAACAAAGCTGTCCTACAGACACTGGATCATGTAGTGGACAATGTCAGACAGGCTGGGACGGAATAGATTGTACAGGTAATTAAACGTTTCAGATATGACCATCTTTGCAGAAAAAACCCAAATTCTTACGGAATAACATTTATTAATCATTTTACTATAATTATGGAAATTCTTTTTGTGTTCTTTGTAACCGTTTACCAGAAGTATTTTTTTAGTATATAACATGAAACGAAAGCATTATTATAGATACAAAAAGTGAATTATGTTTACTGTAACACATTTGTTAATGATTTTTTAATTTGTTCCTGTGTGGACAGCAGTTTGTTACTGCAATTATAAATTTTCAGAAGAAAACAAATATATATATATATATATAGAAAGCTGTTATATATATATATATATATATATATATATAGATATATATATATATATATATATATATGTCTTCTACATTTAATGAAGGAACAACCTGTAATTACTGTTGTATATTTCAGAATGTGTTAAAGAAGTGACCTATGGATCTGGTTGTAAGAAGCAGTGTTCTGAACGTCATTGTCTGAACACATCAACGTGTGACACAAAGACTGGTCAGTGTATCGGAGGTTGTCAACCAGGATGGTTAGAACCTGACTGTTCTCAAGGTGAAAACTAAAAACTCAAAATTATTATTTGCTTGTTGGTCATTCTGGATAAATGTTGTATTTATTCCTAGATAATTATTTTTAAATATAATAATTTTTTAATTTTTGATATAATTAATTCGAGATCGACACTGTACAGGAGATCAAAGCTGTAATCACACAAACGGAAAATGTAATGATGGTTGTTTGACTGGTTGGGCAGGAACTGATTGTAGAGATAAATATTAAATAAGTAGTTAAAGCTGACATGATTGAAGTATAGGACGTTTTAGCAGTCAGAGTATGATTTAATGGCTAAATATACAGACAAGAAATATGCACAAATGCGAAATTTTAGCTCTCAACTTTATGTTTTCGTATAATTTCATTGTAAATGACAAAGCAATAAATTTATTTCTACGTTCCTCCTCTTTTATTTCATTAATTATAAAAGAAATTATAATTTAATATTTTAGTATTCTATTTATATAAATTTAAAAATGAATTTCAGAATGTAAAGGAGGACTGACTTATGGTTCTGGATGTTCAAAGCGATGTTCTGATCGTCACTGTTTGGTTAACTCAACGTGTGATTCAAACACTGGAACATGTGTCGGAGGTTGTGAGCCAGGCTGGAGAAACACAGACTGTTCTAAAAGTAAGAGACACAAACTAAATATTTAGTCAAACGTTTTCTTTCAATTACGTTCATTTGTAGCTGATATCTTACTTTTTATTCTATTATTTGTGTCTCCTAGATTATTACAGTTTGTGCATGGGGGCCTTCGATATGATTTATAACAGGATCAGTCGTATCTGGTGCAGACAGTGGACTATTTTACTTTCTGCCAGTGCACTTGGTTTACTAAAGATCATATATAAACTTTCCTGAATTTGCAAAGGTTGCAATATAATAACAAGAACAAGAAAACTTGAAATCTTCACATGGTGACACCGTGTTTTCTCGTTCATTATGTATTTATTCTTAAAGCTTTATGATGTTGAAAAATAATTTCTTCCTTTGTTTTCTTTCTCCTTTTAATTATTTATGCCATCCTACTACTACTTAGTTATATGTAACTCTAAGCAACAGTGGCTAACGCAGTTAAACATATTTATATATAATATCTGATGCACATCCTGTTAATTAGTATAATTTCAAGATATTTATATTTTGTTTTATTTTTACTTAAGAATGTGATGGAGATTTCTATGGAGACGGGTGCAGTTTCTCATGTTCAGAAAGAAAATGTTTTGAAAATCACAACTGTTCTCACGAGACTGGAGAATGTGTTGATGGATGCTTGGCTGGTTGGGAAGGAATTTGTTGTACCAGTCGTGAGTTTATTAATATTTTTATAATAATAATAAAAAAAATAATAATAATAATAATAATAATAATAATAATAATAATAATAATAATAATAATAATAATAACGATAATGATGATGATGATGATGATAATAATAATAATCATCATCATCATCGTCATCATTCAATAGTTGATACATATTTCATCTCTATATTATTCATTAAGTTACTTGTAGATATTATCTAAAAAATGATTTTAAGTGATTTGTGGATTCTACACTTCATTTTATTTTTGTTGCTAAAATATGAAGTAGAAATAAAAATGTTGAGTGTTCCTATTTCATAAAACAGTAAACAAGCAGAAAACCATACAAAAGCAATGTTTCATATTCCATTCTTTAACGGGTTTTGTTAAAGCAGATTTGTTTGTCAATCAGCGATCTAAACATTTTAAATTCAGCTTGCAGTCTTGGACGCTATGGTAGGAACTGTAACTCTACGTGTGGAAAGTGTAAATCAGGAGAATGTGACAGAGTTTCTGGAAACTGCACACAAGGTTGTTCTGATGGTTATGAAGGAGTTCTGTGTCAGCAGCGTTAGTAATTTAAAATATTCGTGTCAGACTTGAATTCGCTGCAAATGTATTTATTATCGTATATTATGGTCACTAATCAGCTTTAATCTATGCTATTTTTTAAATAATAATAATAATAATAATAATAATAATAATAATTATTATTATTATTATTATAAAAAAAAAAAAAAAAAAAAAAAAATGAACAATAATAAATTGCAATGTAATTATGACCTTCATAACCAGATGAATCCATGAATTTATTCCGTTTTATTATTTTAACAGAAACTGGGTATATTTGTTCCTGAGTTGAAGTATTTTTAGAGGGATACTCTCTGGAACTGCCTGTCATATATCCATTATAATTTAATCTCATTTTGTATTTTTATTTATTTATTTATTTATTTATTTATTTATATATATATAATTTTATTTTATTTTATTGTATTTTATTGTATTTATTATTTGTTTTGTACATCAGTGGAATCTATCATCAGTCAGAAACATCTTCTTTTATTATTTTATTATAAATAATTTTCAAAATATGAAAGTATGAATTATTATTTCCAGACTGTAAACATTTCTAACAAAAAGCTACTGTTTATTTTAATAGTTTACTTTATGTAATATTCAACCTATTCCAGCATGTCCACAATCAGTAACTTATGTTTATATTGTTTCTCAGTATACATCATGTTACAGTATGGAGTCTGTGTTCATAATGGATGTCGATAGTGGCCTGTTACTTCTATTAACTGAATTTCATCCAAGATTATCAAATATAACAATGACATTATAACACAAGATAAATTACCGTAGACTTTGCAAATAATTAGTATGAAAACCTTTTTGACATTTTTGTAGTTTCTGAAACATTTCAATGTGTTGTATAAAAGTTTCTTTAATGCATTACTTTTCAAATCAACATAGAACACAAATTATGATATAGTTACCAGTACAATACTTATAAATAAAAATGTATGTGCTAAAACTTTTGACCGAGATGTATATAATTATTTTATAAATACTTTTAAATTAAAATATATACTGCCAATTTTGTATGTACTCTAGAATATTCTTCTTTAATATCCTTTTTTAAATATTTCCACCCATTTTTTTTTCGTTCCTTTTACGGTTATTAGTTTTAAGGCTAATTTCTTTCCAGGCTCAACTCAAGAAACAAAATGTACAGGAACATCAACTACAACGGCTTTGTCAGTCGTCATAGCTCTACTGACTTTGCTCCTCATAATATCTGTTGTTTTTAATATCAGGTAAATGCTTATAGATTCTTCAACCAAATTAATTCTGATGTAATATAACTAATTATAACATACCAAAATATTTTACTTCCGTTTGAACTGAAGGAATAACTTTACAGTATTTTCTTCTGTTTGATAATAAATATAATTCGTATAATGAAATATGTGCATGGACATCTTTATAGCTGGTACAAATATATATTTATCAAAGAATATATTTACAGAATTCTAAGCTGAACTATTTTGTATTTTATACATATGATATTGTTTTTATACATTCAGAGGATATACATGTGTCATAAATGAACTTAAAAATCTATACTTTTTTTTTAAAATCAATATTAACTGCTAGTTAACTCTTAATTTCGGGAACTGAGAAGCTATTAATTATGTTTGTAACAGTATCTCTTCACGTGTATTATATTTTAATTACATAAAATTTGCATTTACTAACTGATAACGTAAAAATGAATCCATTTTCAGAACGGCTCTGATTAGACGAAAACGACCATCCTCTACTGAACATTCAGTATCATTTGTAAAAAACAACAACAGTCATCCCAGGACAGCAGCTACTCCGTCATCAGTGTATGAAGTATTTGATGAAGACGTCAATATCGTCACACCACCAAATCACAGTGACACTCAAACAGTTTCATCAGGTGATGCGGAGACAAGTTATGTAAACACTTCACATCAAGAAGAAATCAATACTCAAGAAATACACGATTATGATAAACTAGATATTGATGTTGTTGAACAGGGATCTCCATACGAAAAAATAAAAACATAGTATATATATATATATATATATATATATATGGATATGGATATATATGGATATAGATAGCTACAGAGATAGAATATTTAGTAACAGTGTCGTTAGAAATGTAAATTATTTATGTATTCATTGTGAATATTTAGTAACACAGTCTCGTTAGAACAGTAAATTGTTTATGTATTCATTGTGAATATTTAGTAACAGTCTCGTTAGAACAGTAAATTATTTATGTATTCGTTGTGAATATTTAGTAACACAGTCTCGTTAGAACAGTAAATTATTTATGTATTCGTTGTGAATATTTAGTAACACAGTCTCGTTGGAACAGTAAATTATTTATGTATTCATTGTGAATATTTAGTAACAGTGTCGTTAGAACAGTAAGTTATTTATATATGAATATCATCAGAACAATTGTTTACTGCTTAGATATCCTTCATTATCTTTGTTATAAACAGCTGGAGTTCAGCTGAGAACTAAAAGTATTGTAATACTGTACATTGCAAGTAAACATAATCGAGTATTAGTACAGCATATTTTGTGGACTTGTGAATACCTTTCAGTGAGTAGTTTGATACAAGAACAGAGACTAATCTAATTTATTTGAGACACAAGATAATGATTCACATAAATATTGTAACGCTGATGAAATAGAGTAAACGTTACAATAAAACAAGAAACGAGACTAATTGTATTTATCTGAGAGACAGTATGATGACTCACACAATCAGATCAAGAGTACATTGTACAGATTGACCCTAACCAATTACGAAAGATTTGAATGAACGAAACATAATGAACTGAATAAACATAATACACTGAAACTGTATTATTTTGTTTATGTTCATGGCGGCCCGCATAACTGACACAGAGGTTTTAGAAGAACTCATGAATTGATATCAAAGATTAATAAAGCAACAAGATGTAAATTATTATGATAAATATGAGTTTGTAAGTGCTATGTTATTATGAACTAAGTAAAAGCAGTTCAGAGTGATTTCTTGTAGCTGTATTGCTTCGAATATAAAAATCAATCTTCTTTTATGTTTAATAATTATACATACATGTAGAAACACAGAAAAACCCACCCACCCACTCACACACACACACACACACACACACACACCACACAACACACTAATCTAGTGTAATAAAGGTGCTTTAATGGCCACCTAACAAGGACTGTAAACGCTAAATTAACAGCAGTCTTTATAAGTCAGCAATTATATCTATCCATTAGAAAACTAAACACAACACAAGCAAGCTAGGGTACACGTTTATTACTTAAATGCGATATAAAGACGACTTGATAATAATTATATATGAAGCATAATTTTAAATAATTTTGATTTATGATACGAGTAACGATATATGGGGAAGCAAGATAAAAGAATAATCTGCTCGGAGGGCAGATTAAAAACTTAAAATTTTATTAATATTAAATGTTACTGACGGAGGTCAATTGCAAATTATAATCTATCACAATAAGAACAGACAATGGCTTCCCATACTCGTCTTTAAAGACAAATTCATTGTAAAACATTGGTTCCTCACCTGACTGAGCGCTCGTGTTGGACTTGTCCTTCTCTGTTTGTTTACCAAATGGCAGCTCTTTAAAGCCAGTAAAGTGGAGAAATTGGCTGCGAACATTAAGAGTGATAAAGTGGCAGAAAGATAAATTTGTTACGCAATCTGAATTCCGTGACACACCTCTCCATAAATTTAGAAAAAATAGCATATCTCAGGTATGAACATTTTCTGGAATCTTATAATATAATAGAAAAAAGCACATAATACTAATACTACTACTACTACTACTAATAATAATATAATAATAATAAAGAAGCAAGGTATATAATACCTAGTATGTCCAACATTACACAAAAATAGTAACGTTTTCAATGTCTCAGCTTCAGTAAGATGTTAGTTATTACTTCCCTGGTTTCCCAGTGGGTTGATCAATAGACATCGAGCCTATAACCCTAAACAAAAGACACAAGCAATTGAAAACAACATTATTCTTGAAAGAGCACCCGCAATGGTGTTGTTAGTTGCAGCAATATGCTTTATGGTAATTGGGTAATCCTGTAAGATCAAACTCCAGTGTTAAACTCCTTGATTAGTTTTCTTCATACGATTTATGAAAGTAACGGGATTATGATGCGTATAGACAGTTACTGGTTGAAGTGCGACTTCACGTACACTTGAAAATGTTTCACGGCTTGAATCAGTCCAAAAGTTTTCTTTTCAGCATTTGAATAATTAAGCTGATATAAAATATTCTTGAAAAAAAAAAATGATTGGGTGGTCTAGCCCACTGTAAACTTCTTGAAACAGCATCACTAGCAACTACAACCACATTGAATGGTTGCTGCTGTTTGGGTGCTGCCATTATTTGTATCGAATAGAGCATGTTCTTTAATTCCCAGCTGAATTTGTTACACTTATGCAACATATGCGTGCAGCGAAAGTTACAAAATCTGGACAGAAACGACGATACTATCCTGTCATACTGATAAAAACTGTCACCTCTTTTCAGCTAGTAGGATGTGGGTACTGAATTATACAGTCTACCTTAGCTGTTATTGGTGCAACTTTTCCCAGGCCAATCGCATGTCCTGGAAATGTCACCTGAGCTGGATTCACATTTGGTGAGGTTAATAGTAAATTATTTATGTATTCATTGTGAATATTTTGTAACACAATCTCGTTAAAACAGTAAGTTATTTATATATTAATATCATTATGACAATTCTTTAATACTCAGATATTGTTCATTATCTTTGTTATAAACAAATGAAGCTGAGCTGAGAACAAAAAATATTGTAACATTTTAAGTTGCAAATAAAGGTAACGAAATATTTCTACTGGATAGTGTGTGAACTTGTGAACAAGTTTCACCTAGTACCTAGTAGTTTGCACTGCAAACAACATTTTAAACGTTACATTCATACAATTTTATTTATATGAGACACAAACAGATATTGCACATACAATAATGAAACGCTGTATACAATAGTATAAACTTTACAATCGCACAATAATAAAGATTAATCTAATTGATATGAAACACAGAATGATGATTCAAGTAGCCTGATCGAGAGTACATTGTACAGATTGACACTAACCAATTAGTAAAGATTTAATCAAACGAAACACAGTAAACTAAAACTATTACTTTGTTTATGTTGATCGCGGCCGCATAGCTGACACAGACCAGTTAGAAGAACTCGTGAATTTATGTCAAAGATTAATAAACCAACAAGATGTACATTATTATGATAAACATGAGTTTGTAAATGGTATATTATTATGAACTAAGTAAAAGCAATTCAGAGTGATTTGTTATAGCTGTATTGCTTTGCAAATAATAATTAGTGATATCATAGTCTTAACAAATCCAATTTCAGAATTATCTCATATAAAATCTTTGATTAACTCAAACAATAATGAGTCTTCAAGTATACGAGATTACATACATTTAGTGATAGACTATTCGATGGAAAGTAATATTTCTATTAAAGATAGTATCAGTATGTGTGTTTATTTCTCTTGTTTTAGTTTTAATTAATCAATCTTCATATTAATTATTTATCAAAACCATTGCTTCATTAAATATATTTTCTAAGAAGTTAAATTCGTTTATTTGTGCGCGCGCACACACACAGACATATATATTTTTGCATATCCTCATTAATTGTAGAAATTAATTTAAAAAAAAAACAAAAAACAGCATTCATCATATTATAGTAGTATATTACGATTCTTGATAAACTTCAGCTGATCATAAAACATATTTGACTTGATTAAATCTTAAGGCTAAAGAGTTTAGTAATTAATATGTCAAGTAGTTTAATTTGTCATTTGTATATTCTGATTATTAGTATATAAAAATGAATACACATTTTACACAGACACACACACAGACATACACTCACACACACACACACTCACACACATACACACATACACACACACACTCACACACATGCACACACATACACACACAGACACACACGCACACACACAGACGCACGCACACATACATACATACATAAATACATACATACATACATTCATACATACATACATAGATACATACATACATACCTACCTACATACATTCATTCATACATACCTACATACATAAATACACACCTACATAATACATACATACATACATACATAGATACATACATAGACACACCCATACATACAGACATACATACATACATACATACATACATACATACTACATACATACATACATATATACATACATCCTGGTTGTCTTGATGGCCGAGCGGTAACTTAGTACGCCTTCGGAGTGTGGGCGGATGGGAGTCATACGTTCGAGTCTCGTCAGCGACATCTGACGTGTTTTGTGAGGTTTTCCTGCGCCAGTGCGTTCCTGAATATTATCTGTGTACAGAGTCTTTTCAGACGTACATAAGACGGAATATTCAATCATATCTACATATTCAGTGCTTATGCTGGTAAATAAAAATACGTATGAATAGTGACATTGTAATAGAAAGAGATTACTCTTCAATGGGAACACTCCGCTAGCTCGTTTCATACATGTACCCAGTCATGCGTGTCCTAGATACATGTTGTGAATGACATTAAGTACTGAACTCTTAGCTTGAAACTTTTGTGTCGTTATAGAAGAGTCAACTGATCTGTTTTCATTACACTCGACCTAGTCCTCTGTTATGTCTGAAAGACAACTTACGGCGAAGTACAATATTATCTATAATTGGGCTGTTTGTTTCATATACTTCGGTGTATGAATAATACTTTTGTATTACATTAAATACTACAATCTGTATTATCATTATTGATTTTATCGCATGAACAGTGACGGCATAGCAGTAGTTTTCGTCAGTCGATCTAGGGCAAACAATCCTCATAAATAAAACGATTTCACATTATGTATCTCTGTAAATACCAGACAGAATGCATATGAAAAGTATTCTGTGTATTGTGACCTCACTTTTGTACGAGTAAAACCTGTTTTCCAAGATCTAAATTTAATCTCAGTGTGTTTAATTTAACAGAATTACATTACTCTGTTCATATCATATTTGTATGAACTTTGTAACAGAATATATTAGAGTGTGTTTTCACCTTTTCTCACTGGTGAGTCATGAAAACGAGTCTTGTGTCAGCTCGTAGTTTTAGCTTCCTGGTTGGTTTAACTATGAAACATTATCACTATGGCTGGGTGCTGGATAAGTCTTCAGTTTCTAGTTTGTTGTTTAATTTTGCAGTCAGGAAAGACCAAAGCTGGATATAGTAAGTTATAAAATATTATTATTATTATTATTATTATTATTATTATTATTATTATTGTTGTTATTATTATTATTATTACTGATGTTGTTGTTGATACTGGTGGTGGGGGTGATGGTACATTGTTGAGAGAATTAGACAAATCATACACCAGGAAGATGTTACGTTTCAATGAACAAGAATAGCATCTCAATATCAATAATCAGTATAAATAGATGGGATTGTGTTACTATTGTTCTATTGTTATTGTTCTCCAAATATGAACAAGTTCAACAACAACACTAATAAAACTTAATTAATAATGTTTTAAACATACTAAGCATTAATAACATAATGTTCTCAAGTTCATTAGCTCTTAATTTATTTTGTATTTATTTTGTGTCTTCTTTCATGTAAATCTGTTATTTATTGTTACAACGTTATCAAAACTATGAAATAACTATGAAACTGTTTTAATTTTTACTATAGCAAGTACAAAACATAGCACTAGACATAATTCTTTAACTGTAATTATACTTTCCTGTAGATGAAACCTTTCCTTATTTAAGTAAAGTAAAGACGCGGTTTTAGTTTAAATGAATGTTGTTAGTAAAATATAAAATAAAAATGTTATACAAGCAATAATTCATATAACAAGGTTGAAAAAAAATTATTTTATTAGTTTTATAGCAAATCAGAAAGGTCTTTGTTAAGTATATATCTCTTCAGCGTTCTCTCTCTCTCTCTCTCTCTCTCTCTCTCTCTCTCTCTCTCTCTCTCTCTCTCTCTCTCTCTCTCTCTGAATACATCTGTGTCTGTGTCAATCTATGACTCGTTCTTTTCATCTCATGTTTACATAAATATATATATTTATTTTCCTGTTCAAGCATCCGTGTTCTTTCTTTAACTCAAAACTGCATAGACACATACACACGTTTTTATCAATTTACAAAGTACAGTAAGATAATCCTACTTCCTTATTTATTACATAGGATAATGCCTGCAACATTGATATGTTTTCTTTTTCTAGTTTGTTATTTGATTAAGTCTTAATGTTAATTATTGTTTTTCAAAGGCAAGTTTCAACTTACTGTCATAAAAATAATTTTTATGTATTCACTGTCGTTGTTGGTGTTGTTGTAGTTAAGTTGTTACTGGTAGTGATGATGATAAACAAGTAAGGACAACAAAGAGAACGAAACTTGTGCCAGGAAGATGTAAGGTTTCAGTAGAATGAAAACCTTTTTAAAATAGCGATTTGAATGTAAATAAGCCGAGGTTGGTTGTATTGGTTTGTTGTTTAAAAACTGACATATGTATAGATATATATGTAATCGAAGAAACTGGTTTCTCACACATTTGCTAGAGATGATTATGAATAATAATAAATAAATAAATTAATTAACTTATTTATAAATACTGACAGTTAATAACAACCATTAACTCATTTTTATTAATATAATGATGTCCTCTTTAATGTAAATCTGCAGTTTATTATTACAAAGGTTTCAAACGATTAAAACATAAAACATATATTAACACAATTTAACATCATAAATTAATTTTAATGCATATATAAAGCATATATATATATATATATATATTACAATAAACAAAAGGTAAAAGAAAAAAGAAAAACAAAGAAACATTTTAAGTAGGATATCAATCAGTCATCGTTATTTAACTTAGCTGAACAGCACAGTAATAACATAGACATATGTTAACAACAAATATTTATATTTTGTTTTTCTCAGAATAATATTATTTTTGAATATTCCTTTATTAACTATAAACTGTTTGACAATATCACATACCAAACATAGCACTTACATGTACGTCCAGAGTTTTGTAATTTCTCTCAAGTTAGGTCACAGTTTGTTGTGTATGTGCGACTGTCTGTCGTCAGTAAATTATTCACATACATGTAGAGAAAAGTAGATGTAAAAACTACATCAGCGCTGTCACTGGTAGAAGAAATAATATTAATTATGATACAGAAATACAGTCATAACCACTGAGATGTTTGTCATTTCAACTGTCAAAGTTCAGCAAGAATTAGGAAACAAATGGCTTGTATTTTGTCATGAATTCAGCTACAAATTATTGAATGTTTTATGAGATGTGTAAAATAATTAGAAAGTAAATCTCATTTTTTTACTACTTGTCACGGATTCAGCTACAAATTGTTGAATATTTTATTAAATATTTTGAAATATTTTGAATATTATACAGTAGGACAGGTACCTGGTTTCTTTTATTTATTTTACGTATTTTTAGATGGTTGGATCAATCGACAGACGTGTGTGGGTTTAATTACAAAACAAAATTTTATATGAGACAGCATATATATATATATACAGAAAGCTTATCAAAATAGCAGCCATCAACAAGGAAGTAATATATATATATGAAGTACAGCATATAAAGTTTACTTCCTTGTTGATGGCTGCCATTTTGATAAACTTTCTGTTTCTTCTTATGAATAAAAAATGAAAAAATGTTAAAGAAATGTATACGAAAAAAAGGATTATGTGTATGTTTATTTGTTATTATTATTATTTTTCAGGGGTGTTCTGTTGTTATTTGTTTTGTTTTTGTTGAATTTTATATTAGGCAAATAGGAGACTCACACATAGAGAGAAACAATGAAAAGGAAATAAAAAAGATCAGTTACTTAACAAAACTCTGTGTACAAGTAATAATGTATAAGACTAACTGTAAACCAAAATACTCCTTCTCCAGTAGCAGTTATTGTGTTTTACACAATTTTGGTTTGTTTTCTCCTTTGTTGTTATTTTTTTTTTTTGTTGTGTTTTATATTTATTTGGCTTGTTTCTGATAAATTGTTTTTGTCGTTGTTTTTCTTTTTCTCTTTTTTCACTCTCTGATTCTCTCTGGCTTCCTTTCTCTCTTTCTTTTTTCTTTCTACTCTTCTTCTTTTCTTCTCTCTCTCTCTCTCTCTCTCTCACAAATTCAGTCGTTATCTCTCATCTCTATATTCCTGTCTGTTAAAAACAAAACATTAAACATAAATACACACAAACACTTTTACTAAAACACACATCACTCTGTCTTCTTTTGATCTTTGTCACAAATGTTAAACCAAACGTTAAGTTGACAAGATGGAACAAGTTTCCATAATTTTACTTCACTGTTCATTATTACTGTAAAGCGTATCGGCTACTGTTTAGATATTTTATTTTCTAGTTTGTTATTTAATTTTGGAATCAGGACTATCATTTTCTTCATTTCTCATTATTCCAACTGAGACATCAATTGTAATAAACAGAAGACTTTAGCTTTCATTCTTCTTCTTCTTAATTTCAATTTTCTTAACTTAGGAAGCCTTATATTTAAGTGGGAAACATTTTAGAAAAATAGACAAAAATAATGTTTCTAAATATGAATGTAAAAGTGATTAAAAAACGTGGTATGTGAAAGACAGTCAAACATATCGTTTTGTTATAACAGCAGTATCTATATTAAATTATCTGTATATATTTTTATATACTGATATATTACTATTCAGTTATCATTCTTTCAATTATATGCGATATTTTTCAGTAAACGTAGCTCGGAATAAAAATGCATATCAAAATTCTTATTTGCCGGGTTATGAAAATCATGCTTCAAGAGGCGTTGATGGAAAAACCAGAGGAACGTGGCGTGGAATTATAAACACAGACACAAACCAGCCTTACACGTGGTGGGAAGTAGATTTAGAAAAACCTTACTTTATTCATGAAGTTAAAATATATTTCAGAAATGATTGTAAGTATGAATATTAAACTATGAATATACAATATGTAACATTAATCATAACAAATATTTTCTTTGTTAATTTTAACTTTGATGTATCATACTGTTTCCTTTTTGTCTTTGTTGTTGTATAATTATTTCTGCATGTTACATATTACAAAATTAGCTACAGTTAGCGTTTATAATGTTCCAAAATTTCTAAGTATCTTGCAACACAGAATTGTGTCTAATTTAGATAAATGGAGAAGAAATGGTTTAGAGGTTTATGCTAACACAGCAGGACATCTGTCTAAAACAGGACATCTGTGTGGTACTGTTACTGGTAGAAAAGATGGAACTGATATTCATGATATTGTGAACATCACTTGTAACGTCAACGCTAGATATGTGACTGTTTATCAAGGAACAGATAATGGACAGTCGACAGCACTGGA
>CM022672.1:34873998-34893448 GCA_012295275.1 Chrysomallon squamiferum | reverse complement strand
TTATATATATCTGTGTGTGTGTGTTTGTGTGTTTCTGTCTATGTGTATCTGTATGTGTATGTGTCTGCATACAATACAAACATACATACAAATATGTAAATGATTTCAAATCATAGCATAATTATTAATAAATGTTATTCTGTAAGCAGTTCGGCTTTTTCAGCAAAGACATTCACATCTAAAATGTTTAGTTACCTGTACAGTCATCTCCAGCCCAGCCTGTCTCACACTGTTCACTACATGATCCAGTTTCTGTAGGACAGCTTTGTTGAGAATTCAAACAGTGACGATCTCTACACAGTTTGTTACAGTTAGTACCATAAGTTACACCTGACTGACACATAACTAAAACATAAATCAAATAAGCAAATAAGAGTAAAGAAGATAGGTGAATAATACTTTTTAAAATACAAAACTGGCTGATCAATTATACCATTTATTTTCTTGTTTATGTAATGTATATTTGATCTTTAGCAATATGTATAATAGGAGACACTATTATCAACATGTCATTTAATTTGCTCCTTCCTTTCAATGTTGAATATAAATATATATCATTTTTAAATGTGAAATCAGAAATCGGAAATGTTCTTTCTTTTACTATCATAATAAATACTTACAATCACTTGTGTCCATATTATAATAACAAATGACAAAAGAAGGATGCACATAATTCTCAATTTTAGGTAATTTTATTTATGTATCCATGTATGTATATATGGATGGATGGATGTATCTATAAATGTAAGTATGTATGTGTATATATTTGTATGTATGTATATGAATAGATATATAGATATAGATGTATATATAAACACAGTCACACACATACACATACATAGAAATATATAAATGATTTCAAATCATAGCAAACTTATTAATAAATGTTATTCCGTAAGCAGTTCGGTTTTTTTTTCAGCAAAGACAGTCACATCTAAAATGTTTAGTTACCTGTACAGTTATCTCCAGTCCAGCCTGTCTGACATTGTCCACTACATGATCCAGTGTCTGTAGGACAGATTTGTTGAGAATTCAAACAGTGACGATATCTACACAGTTTGTTACAGTTAGTACCATAAGTTACACCTGACTGACACATAACTAAAACATAAATAAAATAAGCGAATAAGAGTAAAGAGGATATGTGAATAATACTTTCTAAAATATAAAACTGGATAGTCAATCCAAATATGTAAATTATGTAAATTATTTCAAATCTTAACAAAGTTATTAACAAATGTTATTCTTTAAGCAGTTCGTTTTTCTTCAGCTAAGATAGTCACACCTAAAATGGTTAATTACCTGTACAGACATCTCCAGTCCAGCCTGTCTCACATTGTCCACTACATGATCCAGTGTCTGTAGGACAGCTTTGTTGATAATTCAAACAGTGACGATATCTACACAGTTTGTTACAGTTAGAACCATAAGTTGTACCAAACTGACACATAACTAAAACATAAATAAAGTAAGCAAATAACTCATCTGTCTTTTCTAACTCATTTAGTTTTCAGTTTGTTATGCATGTAGCTGATGTTACTAGTGCTCATAATGATAATCATAATATCTGTGCATAATTATTATATTTACTGTAGGACTAATCATGCAATTATGACACTATCTCTACAATAGGGTTAACATAATTGTTTGTAGGAATTATTGCTTGTATAACTATTTTCTTTTATATTTTACTAACCGTATTCATCCATTTAAACTAAAATCGTATCATGACTGTAGTTAAATGAGGAAAGGCTTCATAGATAGGAAAATATTATTACAATTAAATAATTATGTCTGGTGTTTTGTTTTGTACTTGCTGTAGTGAAGATTTATATAGACATTTTCAGCACTGATGTATTTTCTTCGAAACAGTGAATGTAAGTATTTGTTATAAATGTAAGTTTATATTGTCAAGTAACTCATCAAACCTGTATATCATACTTTTCATAACGCTATAGAAGATAACGCTATAACAACAAGAAGAAAAGAAAAGTCCCAGCTATTTATATTGATGCTGCTCTTTTCAAATGTGTGTTCATGTTCACTGAAACGTAACACGCCTCCTGGCATACGAGTTGTCTAACTCTCTCAAGCATTCACCATAACAACATCAAGTACAACATTGATAATAATAATAATAATAATAATAATAATAATGTTTTATAACTTACCATATCCATC
Source organism: Chrysomallon squamiferum (assembly GCA_012295275.1). Taxonomy (NCBI): domain Eukaryota; kingdom Metazoa; phylum Mollusca; class Gastropoda; order Neomphalida; family Peltospiridae; genus Chrysomallon; species Chrysomallon squamiferum. The sequence goes on along the minus strand of CM022672.1, from coordinate 34,891,267 downwards.
TATCGTTTGTGCTGACTGCAAAATCAAACAACAAACTAGAAACTGAAGACTTATCCAGCACTCAGCCATAGCGAAAATGTCTCGTAGTTAAACCAACAAGGAAGTAAAACTGAGAGCTGACACAAGACTTGTTTTCAATGAGAAAAGATAAAAACACCATCTAATATATCGTTGTATAAAGTTCATATAGACAGAGGAATGTATACAGAGGAATGTAAATATGATAAATTAAACACACTGAGATTAAATTTGGATATACGAAACTACGTTTTACTCGAACTGAAATTAGGTCACAAACACAGAAAACTTTTCATATACATTATCCTGTCAGACAGGTGTCATAATACTTTTAAAAAGGTCAGCACTATTAACTGACTTATACACAGACCCACTCACCCCCCCGTACACCCATTCAATCACACATCCAACATATATATATATATATATATATATATATATATATATATGTATTAATAAACACACACATAAAAAGATCAGCACTATTAATTGACTTATACACACACACACATATACACACACACATCCAATATATGTGGTTGAGTGTGTGTGTATGTGTGTTTTCTTATTTCACTTAATATATTATTTACAGAGATATATAATGTGAAATCGTGAAACTATTCCTATGCCGTCACTGTCCATGCTATAAAACAGAAAATAATAATGAAAACTGTAGTATTTAATGTCATATAAACGTATTATTAATGAACTAAGGTATATGTAACAAACAGCACAATGATACTTGTAATTCGTCGTAAGTTGTCTTTCAGACCTAATTGAATACAGATCAGTTGACTCTTCTATAACGAGACAAAAGTTTCAAGATAAGAGTTCAGCACTTAATGTCATTCACAACATGAATCTAGCACACGCATGACTGGGTACATGTATGAAACGAGCTGGCGGAGTGTCCCCATTGAAGAGTAATCTCTTCTATTACAGTGTCACTATTCATACGTATTTCTTTTCATCAGCATAAGCACTGCATATGTAGATATTTTAGGCTTGAATATCCAGTGATATGTACGTCTGAACAGACTCTGCACACAGATAATATTCGGGAACGTACTGGCGCAGGAAAACCTCACAAAACACGTCAGATGTCGCTGACGAGACTCGAACGTATGACACCCATCCGCCCACACTCCGAAGGCGGACGACATTACCTCTCAGTCATCAAGACAACCTTGACGTATGTATGCATGTATGTATGTATGTATGTATGTGTGTGTGTACGTATGTATATATATGTATGTATGTGTGTGTATGTATGTATGTATTTGTGTATCTATGTATGCTTGTCGGTATGTATGTATGTATGTATGTATGTATGTATATATGTGTGCGTGTGTCTCTGTGTGTGTGAGTACATGTACGTATGTCTGTGTGCATATACATGTATATATGTTTGCATGTATCAATGTTAGGGTTGTCATTTCAAAATCTACAAAACTGACGGAGCCGTTATGTGCATGTATGTGGCTGTGTGTCTGTGTGTGTGAGTGTGTGTGTGTGTGTGAGTGTGTGTGTCTGTGTGTGTATGTGTGTATATGTATGTGTATGTGTATGTGTGAGTGTGTGTGTATGTGTGTTAGTGTGTGTGTATGTGTGTGTGTATGTGTGTGTATGAGTGTATGTGAGTGTGTTTGTGTATGCGTGTTTGTGTGTGTCTGTGTGAGTATGTGCTTTTCTGTGTAAAATGAGATTTCAGTTTTATATACTAATAATCAGAATATGCAAATGACAAACTAAACTACTTCACATATTAATGACTAAAGTCTTTAGCCTTAAGATTTAATCAAAACAAAATAAGTTTATAAAGAATCGTAATATACTGCTGTAATATGATGAATGCTGTTTTTTTTTTTTTTTTTTTAAATTAATTTTTAAGATACGCTGTATACATTTGTACGAATTTTCAGCATCTCGGATTATGCGGATATGCGAATATGTGTGTGCGTGTGTGTGTGTGTGTGTGTGTGTGTGTGTGTGTTTGCGCGCGACTGTTTCTATGTTATCTGTTTATATAGGTATAGACATAATCGTCTATCACTAAATGTCTGTAATGTCGTATACTTGATGTCTGATTACTGTTTGAGCTAATCAATGATTTTACGGGAAATAATTCTGAACTTTGATTTGTTAAGACTATGATATCACTAATTATTATTTGCAATGCAATACAGCTATATCAAATCACTCTGAACTGCTTTTACTTAGTTCATAATAATATACATCTTGTTGGTTTGTTAATCTTTGACATAAATTCATGAGTTCTTCTAACTGGTCTGTGTCAGCTATGCGGCCGCGATGAACATAAACAAAGTAATAGTTTTAATTTACTGTGTTTCGTTTGATTAAATCTTTACTAACTGGTTTGTGTCAATCTGTACAATGTACTCTTGATCAGGCTACTTGAATCATCATTCTGTGTCTCATATCAATTAGATTAAGCTTTATTATTGTACGATTGTAAAGTTTATACTATTGTATACAGCGTTTCATTATTGTATGTGAAATATCATCTTGTGTCTCATATAAATAAAATTGAATGAATGTAACGTTTAAACTGTTGCATGCAGCGCAAACTACTCGGTGAAACTTGTTAACAAGTCCACAAAATATGCTATACAAATATTTGGATACGTTTAGTTGCAACTTAAAATCTTACAATACTTTTTGTTCTCAGCTCATCTACAGTTGTTTATAACAAAGATAAAGAACAATATCTGAGTATTCTGTTCTAACGAGACTGTGTTACTAAATATTCACAGTGTATACATCAATAATGTCTGCTCTAACGAGACTTTGTTACTAAATATTCACTATGAATACATAAATAGCTTACTGTTCTAACGAGACTGTGTTAGTAAATATTCTTAATGAGCTATATCAAACGTTTAATAAAGTATTTGTTTTCAGAGCCTCTTTTTGATAAAAAGCATCTAGAAATATATTTACATGTATATAATAAAATGACTAAAATGGTTTATACTGTTCATGTTATTAACAGAAATCTTTCGGTTACATAATTAAAACCTAAATTATTATAGTGCATCTGCTTTAAAAATATACTAAGCTAATTAATAAAAAAACTTTACTAAGAAAAATAACCATGTGTTTGAACGTATATATATATATTTATTACGTTTTTATTTTTTCGTATGGAGATCCCTGTCCAACAACATCAATATCTAGTTGATCATAATCGTGTATTTCTTGAGTATTGAGTTCTTCTTGATGTGAAGTGTTTACATAACTTGTCTCCGCATCACCTGATGAAACTGTTTGAGTGTCACTGTGATTTGGTGGTGTGACGATATAGACGTCTTCATCAAATACTTCATACACTGATGACGGAGTAGCTGCTGTCCTGGGATGACTGTTGTAAGTTTTGACAAATGATACTGAATGTTCACTAGATGATGGTCGTTTTCGCCTAATCAGAGCCATTCTGAAAATGTATTTATTTTTACGTTATGAGTTAGTAAATGCAAATTTTATGTAATTAAAATATAATACACGTTGAGAGATACTGTTACACAGATAATTAATAGCCTCACAGTTCCCGAAATTCAGACTTAAGAAAAGTAAAGATTTTAAGTTCATTTCTGACACATGTATATCCTCTGAATCTATAATAACAATATTATATATTATCAAATACAAAATATTTCAGCTTAGTATATTGTAAATACATTCTTTGATAAAGATTTTTTTTTTATCAGCTACAAAGATGTGCATGCGCAAATTTCATTATACGAATTATATTTATTATCAAACAGAAGAAAATACTGTAAAGTTATTCTTTAAATTCAAACTGAAATAAGATATTTTTCGTATGTTATAGTCAGGTATATTATATCAGAATTAATTTAGTTCAAGGATTTATAAGCATTTACCTGATATTAAAAACAACAGATATTACGAGAAGCAAAGTCAGTACAGCTGTGACGACTGAGAAAGCCGTTGTAGTTGATATTCCTGTAGATTTTGCTTCTTGAGTTGAGCCTGGAAAGAAATTAGCCTTAAAACTAATAACCGTAACGCAAAGAAAAAAAACTGGGCGAAAATACTGAAAAAAGAATTTAAAGAATAATATTCTAGAGTACATAAAACATTTTAATTTAAAAGTATTTAAAAAATAATTATATACATCTCGGTCAAACGTTTTAGCACATACATTTTTATTTATAAGTATTGTACTGGTAACTATATCATAATTTGCGTTCTATGTTCATTTCAAAAGTAATACTTTAAAGAAACTTTTATTCAACACGTTGAAATGTTGTTTCAGAAACTACAAAAATGTCAAAAAGGTTTTCATACTAATTATTTGCAAAGTCTACGGTAATTTATCTTGTGTTATAATGTCATTGTTATATTTGATAATCTTGGATGAAATTCAGTTAATAGAAGCAATAGGCCACTGTCGGCATCCATTATGAACACAGTCTCCATACTGTCACATGATGTAAACTGAGAAACACTTTAAACATAAGTTACTGATTGTGGACATGCTGGAATAGGATGAATATTACATAAAGTAAACTACTAAAATAATCAGTAGCTTTTTGTTAAAAATGTTTACAGTCTGGAATTAATTATTCATACTTTCATATTTTAAAACTGATTTATAATAAAATAATAAAAGAAGATGTTTCTGACTGATCATAGATTCAACTGATGTAGAAAAGAAAAAAATATGCAATAAAATGCAATAATTTAAAATAAATAAAATTATAAATAAATAAATAAATAAATAAATACATAATTACAAAATGAGATTAAATTATATGGTATATATGACAGGCAGTTCCAGAGAGTATCCCTGTAAATAAAACTACAACCCAGGAACAAATATACCCAGTTTCTGTTAAAAATAATAAAACTGAGTAAGTTATATTACTCATTTGGATATGAAGGTTAGTATTACATTGCAATTTATTATTGTTAAGATATATTTTTCCTTTATTTTTTTATAATAATAATAATAATAATAATAATATAAATAATAATAATAATAATTATAATAATAATTATAATAATAATTATTATTATTATTATTATTATTACCGTATATACTTGTGTATAAGTCGAATTTTTGGGAGACTATATTAAGGTAATATTTTTGGGGTCGACTTATACATAGGTAATGCTTTTGTAGCTGTTGCCGAAGAGTCGCCATTTTGACTATTTTTTGCTACGGGATGCATCTAAAATAATCGCGGTCTTTCAGCTTTTCAAGAATATAATTTTATCGTATGAAAGTTTTTGAAAAATTAAATAACAAAACCAAATATGAAGGTAAAACATGATATTCATCCGTTTAATGACATAAAAATACATTTTAAAGCGAGAAAACCGTCAGTACGGCGTTATGCCTTACGGTGTCTTGCAATGATCTAGGAATGCAGACTTCTCTGCCAAATTGCACTAAATATCGGTCCTAATTTCATAAACAAAACTCACTTGTTTAATTGTAAAGAATTTGGTGAAATAATATTGCAATCCTCATTAATATCCACTACCGACAAATTTTGTAAATCATAGAACGGCTAAATATAACGGTAAGTTAGGTCTCCATTTTATACCTATTACATTAAAGAGATACTATTTATGATACATTTAGGCTATAGCTCGCGTAATACATGCATTTACGTTATTATAGTATGTTCGTGCAAGTTACAGCTCGTGCAAGTTATCTTACAGTAGGCGTACAATGTAGGCCTTCATGGCACTGTCACACTGGTCTAAAAATAGTGACGGTACTTATACACAAGTAATACCTAAAATGACGAATATTTTAAATTACTAACGCTGCTGAAACATAACTCCTTCATAACCATCAGAACAACCTTGTGTGCAGTTTCCAGAAACCCTGTCACATCCATTCATTGATTGATTTATAATTTTCCACACGTATTCAAGTTACAGTTCCAAACCAAAGACGTCCAAGACTGCAAGCTGAATTTAAAATGTTAATAACGCTGGTTAATAAAAACAAATAATAATAATTTAATAAAAATAATAATTACAGAATGGGCATACATTAAAACTTATTGCAGACCACTTTTAAATACATTGGCAGTCTTGTTTTTGAATATTTTAAAAAATAATAATTTATATATTTTTATCAGAACAATTGCAGTTCCAGAAACCCTTTTTTGATTTACACTTTTTACAGTTTTTTCGTCCAAGACTGGAACTGAATTTAAAATGTTTAGATCATCTTAACAAATCTGTTTTTAATCTCAAAATTTACAGAATGGGATAAGAAACAAAGCTTTTGTATGATCTTACTTTTTAAAAATTATAATAATTTAGATATTTTTATATATTATTAAATTCTTTAGTTACTTTTTTAAACTTTATTATCACATATTATCAAAAATTATTATTATTAGAATTATTAACATTATTATTATTATTATTATTATTATTATTATTAAAAAAATGTTATTAAACTCACGACTGGTACAAGAAATTCCTTCCCAACCAGCCAAACATCCATCAACACATTCTCCAGTCTCGTGAGAACAGTTGTGATTTTCAAAACATTGTCTTTCTGAACATGAGAAACTGCACCCGTCTCCATAGAAATCTTCATCACATTCTAAAGTTAAAAAAAACAAAATGTAAATATCTTGAAAAATATAATTAATTATATGTGCATAAGATATTATCTATAAATATGTTTAACTGGGTTTGCCACTTGTTGCTTTAAATATACATATAACTAAATAGAAATAAAAAGATAAACAAAGAAAAAAAAAAAAAAATTAAAAACAAAGGAAGAAAATACATTTTTCAACATATATAGCGTTAAGAATATATACATAATGAAAGAGAAAACAAGGTGCCACCATATGAACATTTCAATTTATTGTTTTTTTGTTTTGTTGTCATTATATTGCAACCTTTGCAACTTCAGGAACGTGTATGGATGATCTTTAGTAAATCAAGTGCACTGGCAGAAAGTAAAATAGTCCATTGTCTGCACCAGATGCGATTGATCCATCTACAGATCATATCGAAGCCTTGCATTCTAAGTACTTAATGTATCAATGTCCTTAATAATTATGATTCATTTTTGTTTTGTGTGTGTAAACAAAATGATGTTAATTATAACTTTATACTCTGACTTACTCTGAGTACACGTAGCATTCAACCATCCAGGTTTACATCCTCCAACACATTTCCCAGTTTTAGAATCACAAGATGAGTCATCGTCTTTGCAGTGTCTGTCATTGCAGTTATAATTACAGTTTGTCCCATATGTTTTATCACATTCTGAAACATTACAAAACAACAAGAAGACCAAATAAAATTAATGTTTCATTATTTGTGTTTAAATATATCAGTCAGTCTGTATATTAAAATGGGTTTGTAAACATATAATGTTATATTCTTCTTAATTTAATAATATATTTCTTTTTGCCAATAGTGTATTTTAATACCTTAAAACTGTCATAAAATAAATAACGTGTTCTCATTTCTGTTCATAATCTTAAAGTTCTAAACCTATATATAGAATGAAAACAGTACAAAAGTATTATTTTCTCATTACACGTATAATTCCTATTTTATATACATAGTAAAACAATCTAAATAAATTAGAGACAATATGCTTTTGACTTAGTGCTAATATGAAATCAGTTTTTATATTTTCTAATTTTAATTTGCATCTTGTCTCCTCTACTTTTTTTTGTTTGACTTGGTTCAAGAATCAGCAAACAATTTCGTGCTTCGTAATATTATTATTATTCAACGTAAAAAAAAAAAAAAAAAAAAAAATAACTAACTAATAACTAATCTAAATAAATAAATAAATAAAAATGGAAAACAAATAAATACTTAAATCTGGAGAAATCAAACTTTTTTGATATAAACATTTACCTGTACAATCAACACCTTTCCATCCAGTTTTACATCCTGTTTTACATTTACCATCAGTGTGTTTACAATCTGACTGTCCGTCACAGCGTCTGTCTGTACAAGACTTTGAACAGTTGAATCCGTAAGTGCCCCGTGCACAAACTGTAATAAGAAACAACTTATTAGTTATTAATCTATGACAGAATAAAATAATAGAATAAAAAATAAGATATAAGCTACAAAGGAACGTAACTGAATGAAAACATTTGACTAAATATTTAGTTTGTGTCTCTTACTTTGAGAACAGTCTGTGTTTCTCCAGCCTGGCTCACAACCTCCGACACATGTTCCAGTGTTTGAATCACACGTTGAGTTAACCAAACAGTGACGATCAGAACATCGCTTTGAACATCCAGAACCATAAGTCAGTCCTCCTTTACATTCTGAAATTCAGTTTTAAATTTACATAAATAAAATATTAAAATATTAAATTATTAAAAAAAATTCAATAATGAAAAACAGCAAGAAGAAAAACGACAATTTGTGCATTTTTTTTGCATGTGTTATGTGTTTTGTTATTTAGCCTTATCAATTATTTCATTATGTCGAAACGATCTGTTTCGCTGTATTAAATATATTTAGCCATTGAATCATACTCTGATACAAACACGTCCTTTTCTTCAGAGATGTCAGCTTTAATTCATTATTTTATATTTACCTCTACAATCAATTCCTGCCCAACCAGTCAGACAACCATCATTACATTTTCCGTTTGTGTGATTACAGCTTTGATCTCCTGTACAGTGTCGATCTCGACACTTTAGTGAACACTTCGGACCATAGAACCCCCACTGACAAACTGAAACATATCAAAAATAGTAAGTTAATATTTAGTAATAATTATTTGGGAATAAAAATACTGATATATCCAGAATGAGCAAACAAACAAATAATAATTTTGAGTTTTCAGTTTTCACCTTGAGAACAGTCAGGTTCTAACCATCCTGGTTGACAACCTCCGATACACTGACCAGTCTTTGTGTCACACGTTGATGTGTTCAGACAATGACGTTCAGAACACTGCTTCTTACAACCAGATCCATAGGTCACTTCTTTAACACATTCTGAAATATACAAAAGTTATTAACTGTCATTTTTTCATTAAATTCAGAGGAAATGTTTCGTACTGAAAATCCATAATTACATTAAGAAATTGGTGTCGAATTAAAGAATTTTTGACTAATGTGTTAGATTAAAAATAATTCAACTTTTTTATCAATAATAATGTTTTCGTTTCGAGTTTTACAGTAACAAATGGAATATTATATGTGATAAATGGTTACAGAGAAGAAAAAAGAGAGTATCAATAATTATAGTAAAAGGCGTTTTCATTTTAATTATTAGCAAAGTCAGCCATATTATATTTTATGTAATTATGATATTACTGTTTGTGTTTATCCACACTGAAATACTTCGGTAGAAGTAATAGATAATTAGGCCAGACTGAAATATGTTTATGAATTCATGGATAATAAGATACCTTGACTGCAGTCTCTTTCTTTCCAGCCTCGTTGACATCCACTAACACCACAGTCTCCGTACTTGTTATCACAGGCTGCATACTGAGAAGCACAGTGACGATCTTTGCAACTTTTGTTACAATTATAACCATAAGTTACAGAGTACGTACATGCTGAAACAGGAAGAATACTTACAGAACGTCAGTTTTAAAATAAATAATAGCTTTTTGACAGAAATATTTACTATCCGACATTAATCATTTTCATACTTGCTGAAACAGGAACATCATATTATAAATTTAAAATAAATTGATAGCGAAAATAAACTTTATTCAGAAATATTGATTTTCATAAGATATTTATTTTCTATATACGTAAAGCAACTAATCGCTCTCGACTACACCCTACTAAAATTACAACAAATTATCCCAGTTTCTGTTAAAAATATTAAAACGGAACAGATTCAAAGATTATTGTCTGAAGAGTTAAATTAAACAAATTCATCTGTATATGATGATTAGTACCACTTTAGAATATGTTCTTCATACCAGATAGCATACTTTATATTTTATTTAAGTGTTGGTAAATTTCCATTCATTAATTAGATCAGTTTTTTTGTTTTAAAAAATAGATAGAAAATTATTTATGATATTACCTTGCACACAGTCTGTTCCTTTCCATCCTGCCTGACATCTGCTAGTACCACAGTCTCCAGTTTTTACATCACAGGACGGATTTGTTGCAGCACAATGGCGATCTCTGCAACGTTTATTACAATTTGGTCCATAGTTGTAATTTTGTATACACGCTGTAAAAAAAAAAAAAAAAAAAAAAAAAAAAAAAAATGTCTCTAAAGCCACAAAAGCTACAATGAAAACAAATATTTGTAGGTTTTTTAGTTCAATAGTGCTGCATTAATATATTTTATAGGGCTAATCAATAAATAGTTCAGAAAAGCCTGATCAAGAAAAAACAATTGTTTACATACCTTGAGTACAATCAGTTCCACTCCAACCAGCTTGACATCCTCCAGTACAAGACCCAGTCTGTGTGTCACAGGGAGAGGAAACAGCACAGTGTCGTTTATTACATGACTTGTCACAGTTAGAACCATACACACCAGTCTGACATACTGAAAAATATTTACACTCTCTTTAAAACAGTGACTTGTCACAGTTAGAACCATACACACCAGTCTGACATACTGAAAAATATTTACACTCTCTTTAAAACAGTGACTTGTCACAGTTAGAACCATACACACCAGTCTGACATACTGAAAAATATTTACACTCTCTTTAAAACAGTGACTTGTCACAGTTAGAAACAGTCATACACACCAGTCTGACATACTGAAAAATATTTACACTCTCTTTAAAACAGTGACTTGTCACAGTTAGAACCATACACACCAGTCTGACATACTGAAAAATATTTACATTCTTTTTAAAACAGTATTTTGTGAAAGTCAGGAGTTAAAATATGTAAATAATATTTTTGTTTCAGTATAAAACGGGCTAAAATTATAACATGTATTTTCTTGTTTTTAAAACAACATTATTCCAGTTATTTAATGTAGGACTCCTTCATTTGAAAGTTAAAAAATAAATTTATTTACTTATATCGTTTTTAAGTTTGTGTCCATATTATAATAGGACATGACGAACAGAACAAAAGACATAAAAAAAAGGTGTAAACATCAATTAAAGTCATAGATATTAATAACAAAATCAGAACCAAAACATACCAAAATTATTAATAAATGTTATATGTAAATTTGCTGCTTTTTTTTCTGCAAAGATGGACACATCTAAACCATTTATTTTCTTGTTTATGTAAATATATTTGATCTTTAGCAATATGTATAATAGGAAACACTATTATTAATGTGTCATTTAATTTCCTCCTTCATTTCAATGTTAAATATAAATATATATCATTTTTAAATCTGAAATCGGAAATGAAATTTTCTTTATTTTACTATCATAAGAAATACTTACAATCACTTGTGTCCATATTATAATAACAAATGACAAAAAAAAGGATGGACATAAAACTTAAATTTTATTTATTATATGTATGTATAAATATGTATGGAATGGATGGATGTATGTATATATGTATATATGTATAATATATGATATATATATATATATATATACACACACACACACACACACACACACACACACACATACATACAAATATGTAAATGATTTCAAATCATAGCATAATTATTAATAAATGTTGTTATTCTTTAAGCAGTTCGTTTTTTTCAGCAAAGATAGTCACATCTAAAATGTTTAATTACCTGTACAGTCATCTCCAGTCCCAGCCTGTCTGACATTGTCCACTACATGATCCAGTGTCTGTAGGACAGTTTTGTTGAGAATTCAAACAGTGACGATCTTTACACAGTTTGTTACAGTTAGTACCATAAGTTATACCTGACTGACACATAACTAAAATATAAAAAAAATAAAATAAATAAAATAATATAGAGGCTTTATGTGAATTTTTCTGTTTTAAATTTCTTTTATATAAACTAGATTGATCAAATATCATAGAAATTTATTTGATTGAAAATAAAAGCGTCATTATTTGATTTGACTGAACTTTTTTAACAGCTATATTATTTTAGAAACATTGACAAATTTCGTTCTTCATTTCAATGTTAAATGAAAGAATCTGAAATTTTATTTATTATCAAAAAAACTTACAATCACTTGTGTCCATATTATATAACATAAAAAAAATAAAAAAATCACCTTATAATAAAATTTTATAAACTGGGTTGTCATATAAATTATATAAAATTTAAAATATGTATGTTTTATTGAAGTTGAAAAAATGTGTTGAAAAATGGTTGTAAATATGATTATATATTTATATATATATATATCTGTGTTGAATCTGTGTTCTGTTTTTTATGTAAACTATGTTATGTGTATGTATCTGCATCAAACAACACAGATATACCAAAGAAAGAAAACAAATAATAAAAAATTTCAAATCATAGCATAATTGTTAACAAATATTATTCTTTAAAAATTTTTTTTTTTTTCAGCAAAGACAGTCACATCTAAAATATTTAATTACCTGTACAGTCCTTTCCAGTCCAGCCTGTCTGACATTGTCCATTACATGATCCAGTGTCTGTAGGACAGCTTTGTTGAGAGAAAAAAAACAGTGACGATCTCTACACAGTTTGTTACAGTTAGTACCATAAGTTATACCTGACTGACTGACACACTGAAAACATAAAAAATAAATAAATAAAATAATGTATTTAGGCTCATTTAGTTTTCTAATTTTATCTTTCTTTATTTCTTTTTTAAACTAGATTGAAACAAATAAAGAAAAAATAAATGTATTATAAAAAAAAACGTCATTACATTCAGTGACTGAACTTTATTTTAATATTAAATGTTATCTTTATAAACATTGACAAATATATCAATACAACAAAAAAAACAACAAAAAAAAGAAAAGTGTTCAAAATATGTTTGCCATTGCAGAGAATAACAACAACAACAAGTCAAGAAAATTAAATATAGTTTTAGAATAAAATAATTGTGTTTAGCCTGGACATGAATGGTTAAAATATTTTCAAATCACAGCTTTTAAACAGATATGCAATAATAATAAAAGTTTTATGTATCAGTCAAAAAAGCCGAATCTATGAGTTCATTACCTGCAAATGGAGAACAGAATAATAAAAAATTTAGCCAGATAATTTTGTGTGTATATAAAATCTATATATATATATTAATCATAATGTGTGCCTGGCTGCTCTTCAAACATTTAAAAAACGAAACTGGGTCGTATATATAAATTATAATTAAAATGACATAATGTTGGGAAAGAATTGTGATCCAAGATATAAAACAAAATAAATAATGACTTATGAAGAAACATAAAATAGGTTTTGATTCTCACTGCACACGGTATTTTATGGTAAACTCATTTCTGGTTCATATATTTTTCTTTCCCTATTGCAAAGCTGTATTTCAAATTAGTTATACAGGTATTTTAAAGTTCAATTACCCCCCCAAACGCCCTCTAGTCGTTTTTTAAAAATTTTTAAATATTTTGTGTTAAATCTTCCATGACTTTTGTTAAAATGTTTAGTTACCTGTACAATCTATTCCACTCCATCCTGCCTGACATCCTCCATTACAAGAATCCTGTGTCAGCAGGACACGAATCAGAATAAAAACAATGACGACTGTTACACAGTTTGTTACAGTCAGAACCGTAAAATCCTAACTGACACATAACTAAAACATAAATAAAATAAACAAGTAAACTCATTTTTTTTCTAACTATATCCCTTCCTTTTCTCTGTTTGCTACGTAAACATTTTAAATAATAGAGAAGAAAATAAATGTATTTTTAAAAAAGTTACATTCAGAATAGTTCTTTAATGTTAAATACTAATCAGCCCTTACCCTCAAATTAAAAACAGCAACAACAACAACAACAAAAAATAACAACAATAATAACAAAACAACAACAAACAAAATAACAACAACAACAACAAAATCAACAATAACGATAATAATAATAATAATAATAATAATAACAATGTTAAAACACTCACACACACACGCAAAGAGACACACGTATATGTTAAAAATATATAAATAATTAAATAAATAAATGTGTAAAATAATATCCATACATTATATTTTAGATGATAATGAAACATTTCCTTAAAAAAAAAAAAAAAAAAAAAAAAAAAATAATAATAATAATAATAATAATAATTTAGAAATAGTTAAAACGGTCTAATAATTGTTTTTCAAAAACACATAATGTTATTTAAATTAAATTTAAAATAAATAAAAGTAATAATAAATCTGTAAAATAATTTCCGTACAGGGATTAGTATTAATATTATCATTTTTTTTAAAACTGTTTGATGAAGTATCTTAAAAAACATTTAAACATCACGGATAGATGGACTAATAATTACTTTTCAAACCGCTGTATGAAGTTGTAATCATACACATTCTACCTAGCATGCAATAATTATCTCTTCTTCCCAGTTGTTACACAGTCAGCTTTGGGAATAACTAATCAAATCTCTACTAACAGTAAAGAAACATGAACAGAAATATATATTCACATCTATTAATTTTTAAATTCAGTCACACAACACAAGACTAATATGAATTATTATATCATCTGTAACATATATGAATGACTGATGTAGTATATAATTGCAGTTTACAGCATATATCAGTACATCAATCTGTTCATCCGGTGACTGTTTCACAAATATTACAGAGGTTTGCTTAGAGTCCCTTAGTTGACTGTAACAAATAGGTGTACAATGGGAGACAACCTCAAATCCATCTCACTGAAATATGTCTAAGTACGTGTTCAGTTTGTTTTAATTCTGTGATAATGGAAAAGTCGTTATCATTTGATAAGAAAAGGGAATTTTAAAGGAAATAACATAAATCTCCAAAACTCAAATATGTGAAAGATATTTAATAAAGCTAAATATTTATTTAAGAATAAATTCAAATTAGAAATACAAATATAAATTATATACTGTGAAGAGATACTAGCCATATCAATATTGCAACTACAATAATCAAAACTGCTAGTAATTACTACTAATGACAAGTATCAATTCTGTGTTGAATTACCGTAGACTTCCACTTCTACAAAGTCCAGTGCTGTCGACTGTCCATTATCTGTTCCTTGATAAACAGTCACATATCTAGCGTTGACGTTACAATTGATGTTCACAATTTCAGGAATATCAGTTCCATCTTTTCTACCAGTAACAGTACCACACAGATGTCCTGTGTTAGACTGTCTCGCTGCTGTGTTAGCATAAACCTGTACACCATTTCTTCTCCATTTAACTAAATTAGATACAATTCAGTGTTACAGTGTGCTTACAAACAATACGAGAACTAGGACTACCATCACACCAAACAATGAAATGCAATTTATTTAATACTTTTATCAATAAATTCAAATAACATTAGCAAAAACAAAAATGAAATAAAAATACCACATTCAAGGACGTTCAATAAATGACTGAATGAATAAATAAATAAATAAATAAATAAGAAATGGATTCTAAGAAGAAAACAATAAGTTTAATGAATAAGGTTTAATGTTTATAAACTGTGTCGTTAAAACTTGTTTATACAGAAGAGACGTTCAGAAGTGTTCATACAAACTTGGACTCTGCTGGTAAAAAGTTGTTACTACAACTGATGCAGTCAGTCTAGAATAAAACTTTGGAAATAATCTTAAGCTGCTACTTTCGGATAAAATATCGACCAACAAGACTGACATCAATAAATCAATAGTTAGCTAATTTTATAACTTGTAACATGCAGAAATAATTATACAACAACAAAACAAAAAAAAAACAAAAAAGTGTGAAACACTGATGTCCATCTGTCTAACTTAAAAGTTAAAATTAACAAACAAAATTATTTGTTATGATTAATATTTACATTCATACTTTAATATTCATACTTACAGTCATATCTGAAATATATTTTAACTTCATGGATAAAGTAAGTTTTTTCTAAATCTACTTCCCACCACGTGTAAGGCTGGTTTGTATCTGTGTTTATAGATACACGCCACGTTCCACTGGTTTTTCCATCAACGCCTCTTGAAGCAAGCTTTTCATAACCCGTCAAATAAGAATTTTGATATGCATTTTTATTCCGAGCTACGTTTACTGAAAAATATCACATATATAAATGAATTAATGAATTAATACATAAATAAATGAGTAAAGTACATTCTACTTCAGTAGCAGAAACAAATATATGTATCTACAGTAAGTATTTAACAAATATTTTCTTACAATGAAACATTTACAAAATAAATATGTAGAAACCCTTTGGGAGATTGAATTATTTAAATTATAACAATGAACGTTTTAAATGCAATAAATAGAAATAATATTAATACATATAAACACTTATAAATAGATTAAATAGTAATATAATTACCAGTATATAAAATTGTATACAGATAATCTTATGCAGATACTGCTTCGATAACTAAACAAGATATTTGACTACATTTCACATACTACGTTTTTAATTAGTTTCCATTCATATTTTAAAACATTATTTGTGTCTATTTTTCTAGTGTATTTCTCACTTAAATATAAGGCTTCATAACTTAAGAACATTGAAATTAAGAAAAAACGAAATGAAAGCTAAAGACAGCTGTTTGATACAGCTGGTGTATCGGAATAATGAGACACGAAGCAAACGATAGTCCTGATTTTAAAATCAAATAAGCTAGGAAGTAAAAATCTCCAAATAGCAGCCAATACGCTTCACACTAATAATGAACAATGAAATATAATTATGAGAATTTGTTCCATTTGTAAACTTAACGCTTAGTTTAACATCTATGACAGAGATCAAAAGAACATAGAGTGATGTGTGTTTTAGTAAAAGTGTTTGTTTTCACACACACAAATACAGAGATCAGAGATAACGACATAATGTGTGAGAGAGAGAGAAAGAGAAAGAGAAAGGAAGCGAGACAGAGACAGAGAGAAAAAAAAAAAAAAAAAAAAAACGACAAAATATTCTGTCAAATAACAAATTAAACAAATATAAGAAAAACAAACAAACAAACCAAAATTATGTTAAAGACAATAATTGCTATTGGAGACGGGGTATTTCACCATTAGGCTTATATATTATAACCTTTACACAGAGTATTGTCAAATAACTGAGATTCTTTTTTTATTTCTTTCTCTGTGTCTCTCTATGTGTGTGTCTCCGATCTAATCTTAAATACAATCAACAAAAACAACATTATAACAACAACAGAAAAGCCCTTCAAAA
>CM022672.1:34823998-34868998 GCA_012295275.1 Chrysomallon squamiferum | reverse complement strand
ACAATACTTTTTGTTCTCAGCTCAGCTTCAGTTGTTTATAACAAAGATAATGAACAATATCTGAGTATTAAAGAATTGTCATAATGATATTAATATATAAATAACTTACTGTTCTAACGAGACTGTGTTACTAAATATTCACAATGAATACATAAATAATTTACTGTTCTAACGAGACTGTGTTACTAAATATTCACAATGAATACATAAATAATTTACTGTTCTAACGAGACTGTGTTACTAAATATTCACAATGAATACATAAATAATTTACTGTTCTAACGAGACTGTGTTACTAAATATTCACAATGAATACATAAATAATTTACTGTTCTAACGAGACTGTGTTACTAAATATTCACAATGAATACATAAATAATTTACTGTTCTAACGAGACTGTTACTAAATATTCACAATGAATACATAAATAATTTACTGTTTCTGTGTTACTAAATATACACAAAAATGAATAAATAACGAGTACTATTTAACGATATATAAATAAATATTACAAATATATAAATTAAAATTATATATACATTAAAATATATACTAAAATATTTACTAAATATTATAAATATATAAATATATTTGAACAAATGTTTTTATTTTTAAAATTATAGTGTACATTATTATAAAACAACATAAAATATCTAGTTTATCATAACATTGTATTTAAGATAATTAAGTGTAAATATTTTACTGTTTAACCATTACTAAATAATTTGAACTGTTTATATATATATTTATATATATATATATATATATTTATATATATTTTTTTTTTTTTATGGAGATCCCTGTCCAACAACATCAATATCTAGTTTATCATAATCGTGTATTTCTTGAGTATTGAGATCTTCTTGATGTGAAGTGTTGACATAACTTGTCTCCGCATCACCTGATGAAACTGTTTGAGTGTCACTGTGATTTGGTGGTGTGATGATATTGACGTCTTCATCAAATACTTCATACACTGATGACGGAGTAGCTGCTGTCCTGGGATGGCTGTTGCTGTTTTTGGCAAATGATACTGAATGTTCAGTAGAGGATGGTCGTTTTCGTCTAATCAGAGCCGTTCTGAAAATGTATTCATTTTTACGTTATCAGTTAGTGAATGCAAATTTTATGTAATTAAAATATAATACACGTTGAGAGATACTGTTACACAGATAATTAATAGCTTCTCAGTTCCCGCAATTCAGACTAAACTTAGCGGTTACTGTGGTATTTAAAAGAAAAAAGATAAAAGTATAGATTTTAAGTGCATTTCTGACACCCGTTTATCTTCTGAATCTATAATAACAATTTTATATATTATCAAATACAAAATACTTCAGCTTAGTATTCTGAAAATACCTTCTTCGATAAAGATATTTTTTTACCAGCTAGAAAGATGTGCATGCACATATTTCATTATACGAATTATATCTATTATCAAACAGAAGAAAATACTGTAAAGTTATTCCTTCAGTTCAAACTACAATAAGATATTTTGGTATATTATAATTAGTTATGTTATATCAGAATTAATTTTGTTGAAGAATCTATCAGCATTTTTACCTGATATTAAAAACAACGGCTACTACGAGAAGCAAAGTCAGTACAGCTGTGACGACTGACAAAGCCGTTATAGTTGATGTTCCTGTTCTTTTTGTTTCTTTGGTTGAACCTGGAAAGAAATTATTCTTAAAACTAATAACCGTGAAGGAAAGGAAAAAAAAAACTGTATGGAAATTTAAAAAAAAGGATATTAAAGAAGAATATTTTATAGTACGTAAAAAATTGGCAGTATATATTTTAATTTAAAAGTATTTGTAAAATCATTACATACATCTCGGTAAAATGTTTTTGCACATACATTTTTCTTTACAAGTATTGTACTGGTAACTATATCATTATTTGCCTTATATGTTGATTTGAAAAGTAATACATTAAAGAAACTTTTATACAACACATTGAAATTCATAAACTACAAAAATGTCAAAAAGGTGTTCATACTAATTATTTGCAAAGTCTACGGTGATTTATCTTGTGTCATTGTTATATTTGATAATCTTGGATGAAATTCAGTTAATAGAAATAACAGGCCACTGTCGGCATCCATTATGAGTACAGACTCCATACTTTCACATGATGTATACTGAGAAGCACTATAAACATAAGTTACTGATTGTGAACATGCTGGAATAGGTTGAATATTACATAAAGTAAACTATTGAAATAAACAATACATTTTTATTAAAAATGTTTAGTCTGGAAATAATAATTCATACTTTCATATTTTGAAATTGATTTGTAATAAAATAATAAAAGAAGATGTTTCTGACTTATCATAGATTGAACTGATGTACAAAAGAAAAAAAAAAAAAATAATTTAAAATAAAATAAAATTATAAATAAATAAATAAATAAATAAATAAATAAGTAAATAAAAAAAAATACAAAATGAGATTAAATTATATTGGATATATGACTGGCAGTTCAAGAGGGTATCCCTCTAAAAATACTACAACTCAGGAACAAATATACCCAGTTTCTCTTAAAAATAATAAAACGGAATAAGTTCAATTACTCATCTGGATATGAAGGTCACAACTACATTTCAATTTATTATTCTTCAGAAATATTTTTAAAACGTTTTATCCTTTATTTATTCATTTATTATTATTATTATTATATTATTATTATTATTATTATTATTATTTTATTATTATTATTATTATTTTAATTGAAGTGCTGCCTGATATCCATTCACTGATTGCATTAGTATAATTTACTAAAATATTTGACATTAGTATTTCAAACTAAAGACTGCAAGAACTCCAAACTAAAGACTAATAATAATAATAATCAATAATAATAATAATAATAATAATAATAATAATAATAAAAATAATAATAAAAAAAATTAAGAAAAAAATAGCGTAGATTAAAACTTATTACAGACCACAATATACGATAATAAATAAATTTGCAGTGAATTCAAGTCTGATACGAATATTTTAAATTACTAACGCTGCTGACACAGAACTCCTTCATAACCATCAGAACAACCTTGTGTGCAGTTTCCAGAAACCCTGTCACATTCTCCTGATTTACACTTTCCACACGTAGAGTTACAGTTCCTACCATAGCGTCCAAGACTGCAAGCTGAATTTAAAATGTTTAGATCGCTGGTTGACAAATCTGTTTCTATCACACCCATTTACAGAATGGGATAAGGAAACATTGCTTTTGTATGATCTTCTTGTTTTTGAAAAATAATAATGATTTACATATTTTTATATATTATTATATTTTTTTTTTTTTTTTTTTTTGAAATAAGAACAATTTTTTATTATCGAAAAAAAAAAGGAAATTTTCTTTTGAAAATAGGAACAATTAAAATGATTTTTTTTTAATAATAATAATAAAAATAATAATAATAATAATATTATCAAAAATAATAAAAAATAAAAATAAGAAATAATAAGAATTATTATTATTATTATTATTATTATTATTATTATTATAAAAATATGAATAAACTCACGACTGGTACAAGAAATTCCTTCCCAACCAGCCAAACATCCATCAACACATTCTCCAGTCTCGTGAGAACAGTTGTGATTTTCAAAACATTTTCTTTCTGAACATGAGAAACTGCACCCGTCTCCATACAAATTTTCCTCACATTCTTAAGTATAAAAAACTAAATTATAGTAATGAATATTTATAACTCTGTTTGCCATTGTCGCTTAGCTTTAAATATAACTATACTGGCAGAAATAAAAAGAAGGCAAAGAAAAGCAAAGGAAGAAATTATTTTTCAACATACTGTAATATATGTGGCATCATTTGTAGGGTTAAGAATATACACGTACTGAAAGAGAAAACAAGGTGCCACCATATGAACATTTCAATTTATTGTTATTAATTTTTTGTTGTTTGTCTTTTGCTGTTCTTATCATTATATTGCAACCTTTGCAAATTCAGGAAAGATTATGATCTTCAGTAAACAAATCTTTGGCTTAGAGTAACTTTAGCCCATTGTTTGCACCAGATACCATAGACCCCTATACACATCATATGGAAGTCTTGCATTTCAGCTACTCACCTGCAGAACAATGTCTTTGTTAATAATTATGATTCATTTTTCTTGTGTTGTACGCAAAATGATGTTAATTATAACTTTATAATCTGACTTACTCTGAGTACACGAAGCATTCAACCATCCAGGTTTACATCCTCCAACACATTTCCCAGTTTTAGAATCACAAGATGAGTCATCGTCTTTGCAGTGTCTGTCATTGCAGTTATAGTTACAGTTTCTCCCATATGTTTTATCACATTCTGAAAGATTATAAAACAAGAAGAAGACCAAATAAAATTAATATTTTATTATCTGTGATTAAATATATCAGTCAGTCTGCATATTGAAATGGGTTTGTAAACAGATAATGTTATATTCTTCTTAATTTAATAATATATTTCTTTTGCCAACAGTGTATTTCAATAACTTAAAACTGTCATAAAATAAATAACGTTATCTCATTTCTGTTCATAATCTTAAAGTTTTAAGGATATATATAGCATGAAAACAGTAGAAAAGTACTTTTTTCTCTCATTATGCTTATAATTCCTATTTTATATATAGAGTAAACACAATGTAAACACATTAGAGATGACATGCCTTTGACTTCCGACTAATATGAAATCAGTTTTTATAGTTTTTAGTTTTAATTTGGATCTTGTCTCCTCTACTTTTTTGTTTGACTTGGTTCAAGAATTACTTAACCATTTCGTGGCGATTTCGTAAAACAGATCAGACTATTCATCGCAAAAAAATATAAAATAACTAAAACAATAACTAAGTAACTAACAAACTAAATAAATAAATAAATAAAATGGGAAAAAATAAATACTTAAATCAGGAGAAATCAAACATTTTTGGTGTAAACATTTACCTGTACAATCAAAACCTTTCCATCCAGTTTTACATCCTGTTTTACATTTACCATCAGTGTGTTTACAATCTGACTGTCCGTCACAGCGTCTGTCTGTACAAGACTTTGAACAGTTGAATCCGTAATAGCCCCGTGCACAAATGTCTTCTGTTATTTTTTTATTTTTTGTTTTGCATGTTATGTTTTCTGTTATTTAGCCTGATCAATTACTTTATTATCTCGAAACGATGTGTTACATTAAATATGTTTAGCCATTAAATCATACTGTAGTACTGACACGTCCTATACTTCAGTCATGTCAGCTTTAAATGATTCTTTTATATTTACCTCTACAATCACTTCCTGCCCAACCAGACAGACAACCATCATTACATTTTCCACTTGTGTGATTACAGCTTTTATTTCCTGGACAGTGTCGATCTGAACACTTCAGTGAACACTTCGGACCATAGAACCCCCATTATCAAAAATAATAAGTTAACATTTAGAAATGATTAGTTAAGAATAAATACTACATATATCCAGAATGAGCAAACAAACAAATAATAATTTTGAGCTTTTAGCTTTCACCTTGAGAACAGTCAGGTTCTAACCATCCTGGTTGACAACCTCCGATACACTGACCAGTCTTTGTGTCACACGTTGATGTGTTCAGACAATGACGTTCAGAACACTGCTTCTTACAACCAGATCCATAGGCCACATCTTTAACACATTCTGAAATATACAAAAGTTATTAACTGTCATTTTTTCATTAAATTCAGAAGAAATGTTTCGTACTGAAAATCCATAATTACATTAACAAACTGGTGTCGAATTAAAGAATTATTGACTAATGTGTTAGATTAAAAATAATTCAACTTTTTTATCAATAATAATGTTTTCGTTTCAAGTTCTACAGTAACAAATGGAATATTATATCTGATAAACGTTTTCAGAGAAGAAAAAAGAGAGTATCAGTAATTATAGTAAAATTATAGTTACAGATTGTGTAATGCTGAAACAGAAATAATACTAACATAAAGTCAGTATTAAAATAAATGATAGCTTTTTGTTAGAGATATTTACAAACTGATGTTAATTTTTCATACTTACATCATATCATAGATATGATAACAATAATAAAAGTAGTATTTTTCAGAAATATCAATTTTACTAAGATATATATTTTCTATATAAGTAAATTAAAGAATCGCACCCGGCTATACTCTGCTAAAACTATAATGAGTTATCCCAGTTTCTGTCAAAAATACTAAAACGGAGCAGATTCAAAATTTGTTGACTGAAGTGTTAAATTAAACAAATTAATCTGCATATAAAGGTCATTATTAAACTAGAATATATTCATCACACCAGATCTCATACATTTCTTTTTATTTAAGTGCAGCTACATTCCCTCTTATTAGTTACATCAGTCCAATTTTTGTTTCTAAATAAGTAGATAGAAAATTAATTATGATATAACCTTGAATACAGTCTGTTCCTGTCCATCCTGCCTCACATCTGCTGGTACCACAGTCTCCAGTTTTTACATCACAGGACGGATTTGTTGCAGCACAATGGCGATCTCTGCAACGTTTATTACAATTTCGTCCATAGCTGTTATCTTGTATACAACCTGAAAAAAAATAAAAAGTAAGAAAAAGCCATAGTGAAAACAAATATCTGTAGATTCTTTAGTACAAGAGTGCAGCATCAAAATGTTTTAAAGGGCTAATCAGTAAACAATTCAGAAAAGCTTGATCAAGAAAAACAATTTTGTACAAACCTTGAGTACAATCAGTTCCACTCCAACCAGCTTGACATCCTCCAGTACAAGACCCAGACTGTGTGTCACAGGGAGAGGAAACAGCACAGTGTCGTTTATTACATGACTTGTCACAGTTAGAACCATACACACCAGTCTGACATACTGAAAATTTTTACACTCTCTTTAAAACAGTGACTTGTCACAGTTAGAACCAAACACACCAGTCTGACATACTGAAAAATGTTTACACTTTCTTTAAAACAGTGATATGTGAAAGAAGATATGCGATTAATACTTATTTTAAAATATAAAACTGGTTCATAAATCATACCATGACAAATACTGAGAATCACTTGCATAACAACATACGACGAACAGAACCAATTATAAAAAGAAATGTGGAAATAAAAATTAATTGCAGGTGATTATATATATATATATATATATATATATATATATATATATATATATATATATAGATAGATAGATAGATAGATAGATAGAGATAGATAGATAGATAGATAGATAGATAGATAGATAGATAGATAGATAGATAGATAGATATTAATGTAAATAGTTTTGTTTTTTCGACAAAGATAGTCACATCTAAAATATTTAATTACCTGTACAGTCATCTCCAGTCCAGCCTCTCTTACATTGTCCACTACATGATCCAGTGTCTGTAGGACAGATTTGTTGAGAATTCAAACAGTGACGATCTCTACACAGTTTGTTACAGTTAGTACCATAAGTTATACCTAACTGACACACTGAAAACATAGAAGATTCAACTAAATAAAATAATGTATTAGTCTTTAGTTAGAAATGTACTAGTGTAGTTATTTCTTTCTTAAACAAGATTAATACAAATGACAAGAAATAAAGACTGACAGAAAATCAAGTGTTATTATATCGCACGACTGTACTTTATTTTACAAATATATAATATATTTATAAACATTAAGAAAAATATCAATAAAACGTAGAACACAACAAAAAGAGAAGTATTTAAAATAACTGTGACATTGCAGAGAATATTATTGTCAAGTCGCATAAAATTAAATACAGTCTTGGATTAAAAGTTACTCTGTTTACACTCTGGACACGAAAGATTCAAACTTATAACATGCCACAGCTTTTAAACTGATTATATAATAAAAATAATAAAAGTAAAATGTATCAATCAAAACAATAGTTTACCAACCATCAACTGACTGACTGATCAACACTCCAAATCGTGTACAGAATAACAGCAAAAATAGCCAGATATATTTAAAACACATTTAATATATTTTTAAAAATACAAAAATGTATATACACACACAGTGTGACTGGCTGATCGGACATAATAAAACAGAGTTTGATGCGTACATGTAAATTAACTTTCATAAAACTATAAATAAAATGTCATATGTGTTTTACTCAGGGTCGAAAAGAATTTGCTCCAAAACATGACACACAATGAATAATATTTAAATGAAAAACATAAAATATGGATTGAATTTGTTCGGACATTTTCATCTTAGCATAAATTCACTGTACATTTCTGTGTTTATACCTCTCTTCTCACTCCCTCCCACAAAGGAAAGAAAAGCTGCCAGCTCAAATTAGAATCACATAGACATTTTAAACCTGTTGTTCTACGGTTTATTTTTGTTTTGTTTTTTAAATATATTTTTGCTTTGTTCCATGACTTTTGGTAAAATTGTAATTATTTGTACAATCTATTTCGTCCCAGCCTGTCTGACATTGTCCACTACATGATCCAGTGTCTGTAGGACAGCTTTGTTGAGAATTCAAACAGTGACGATCTTTACACAGTTTGTTACAGTTAGTACCATAAGTTATACCTGACTGACACATAACTAAAAAATAAAGTAAGCAAATAAGTCATTCGTCTTTTCTAATTATATCCATTCGTTTCTCTCTGTTTGATATGCATTTTAAATTATAAAGAAGAAAATGAATGTAATTTTTAAAAACAACGTCATATTCAGTATTCTTCTTTAAAACTAACCAGCCATTACCCTTCAAATTAAAAAAAAAAAAAAAATATTATTTTTTATTTTAAAAATTAGACAAATTAGGGACAAATACAGATCTCAGGAAACGTATGTGCTTCTGAAATTAAATACTTTTCCACTGAAAATAATGTTTTTAATTTGGTGTCTATATGTATGTGTCTGTACACACACACACACACACATACACACAGATACACACACATTTATGTAGGAAAAAAGAGGAACAAAATAATAACTGTTCTCAGCACATAGCCAAAAGAACGCACAGATGGACTAATAATAACTTTTCTAATCACGTGGTAAACTCTTTAACGTCCACTGTCTCCCTGCTACACTGTAAACTTGAACCGGATTCTCTGATCCCCAGGTAAGTAAGATTTGTTCGTTAATTTTCCGATAAAGATCTGCGTGACAAAATATTAATCATCTCTATCCAGATTTTTCGAAAATCACCTACAAATTACTGTTTAATGTTGGGATGTCAGTTCATTCTGCTACTTAATTTTTCAGTGAAAGCAGATGTAAGTCAACTGTTAGGAGACGTTGAACAGTCAGTGTTAGTTTCCACACATCATGGATTTTCTCTGACCGATCACAGTTGACTGTTTGCTTATTTGAACCAACACTTCTCATTCTACCCCTGTGTCCTTTGTTCACACTACACACAGTTCCCACAGTGCAAAACTTAGCAACAGTTCAGTCATTTGTTCTTTTTTATCGCTTGAGCTATACTGTTATATGTTTGGATATCGTACCTGTACAGTTGAATTAAACCCCATCGCACTCTAGTTGTTTCTAAAAAAATCAATTACTAGGAAGAAAACCTCTTTTTATAAATTCTCCTTCATGATTTAGTTACCTGTACAGTCAAGTCCAATCCATCCAGCCTGACATTCTCCATTACAAGAACCTGTGTCAGCAGGACACGAATCAGACTGACAATGACGACTGTTACACAGTTTGTCACAATCAGAACCGTAATATCCTCTTCGACAGGCTGAAAAATGTAAACAGTATTAAAAAATTTAAATATCAGAACAATTATATACACGTGGAAGTGAAGAGAAAAGAAACGAAACAAAAGAAAACAATATAATAATAATAATAATAATAATAATAATAATAATAATAAGAAGAAGAAGAAGAAGAAGAAGAAGAAGAAGAAGAAAGAAATATATATAAGTAAAAGTGTTTTAAGGTAGAGGGGAGGGATTAGTATTAAATATATTTTTAAAACTGTTTGTGAAGGTATCTTCCAATTTGTTACACATCCCATTTATAACAACACAAGTCATGGCTGAATGAAATGGTAATCATACATCTTCTACCTAGCGTGCAATACTTACATCTTTTTCCCAGTTGTTACACGTCAGCTTAGGGAATATTTAAGCAAATCCCTACTAACAATTAAGAAACATGAACAGAAGAATATATTCATTTCCATTTATTATAAATTCAATCACACAACAGGAGAATAATAACGAATTACTATATCACTTTTAGAATATATGAATGACTAATGCAACATCTGTTACAGTACTACTGCACATATCACTATATAAATGTGTTCAGTCAAGTTCAGCCGGTGACTGTTTCAGTAACATTACAGAGGCTTGCTTAGTTAGTCCCTGAGATGATTGTGTAAAAACTAGATGTATATCAAATGGTCAGTCTTTATTTTAATTCTTTGATAAGACCAAGAATTTTAAAGGAAATACTATAAATTCCCAAAATTCAAGCATATGAAAGATATTTAATAAGCACAATAATTATATCAGGACAAATTCAAATTAGACAGAAACATAAAAATTGTATGTTGTGAATTGATACAAGCCATCTCAACATTGTTGTATGTTAAATTATTACTTTTTCCTTGTTAGTTTTCCAAAGTATTATTAAGTAAAATTGTAATATGTTTTCATTTTCGACTGAGCTCTTGCAACTGAGTGTGCAATAATCAATATATTATAAATTATTATAATGACCAATTTCAATTCTCTGTTGAATTACCGTAGACTTCCACTTCTACAAAGTCCAGTGCTGTCGACTGTCCATTATCTGTTCCTTGATAAACAGTCACATATCTAGCGTTGACGTTACAAGTGATGTTCACAATTTCAGGAATATCAGTTCCATCTTTTCTACCAGTAACAGTACCACACAGATGTCCTGTGTTAGACTGTCTCGCTGCTGTGTTAGCATAAACCTGTACACCATTTCTTCTCCATTTATCTAAATTAGATACAATTCAGTGTTACAGTGTACTTACAAACAATACAAGAACTAGGACTACCATCACGCTGACAAATCAAATACAATTAATTTCATACTTTTATTAATAAATTCAAATAATATTAATAAAAATAAAAATAATAATAATAATAAAAGAAAGGAATTCAAGGAGGTCTAAAGAAAAATTAAAATAAAAGAACCAAAAACAAACGAACAAGAAATACCAAGACAAATTTGTAAATAAATAAATAAATAAATAAATAAATAAATAAATAAATAAATAAATAAATAAATAAATAAATAAATAAATAAATAAATAAATAAATAAAATTATAAAAATGTAATAATAAAATACAATAAAATAAACAACATGCATTTTACATATATTGTTATTCTTTAATTTCACCAGGAGAAAATTTCTACCTGTCACATTACTAGACATAAAAAAAAGTTTTTCAAATCAGTCTACTCTGTTCTTTTCCGATTTAAACTTCATAAATTCTAAATTATCTCAGGATTGGCTGATTTGAGCAACCTCAGCAAATATCAAACTCAAATTGCGCATTTTATCTAAATTATTATTTCCTTCTATAACTTATGATTCTTTAGATACAGCGAGTAATTAATTTAGTATGAATAAATCAATACATAAATAAATGCGTACAAAGAAGAAAGAATTACATGAAAAAAGTTCCAGAATAATTTTAATGAATAAAGTTTAATATTTATAAACTGTGTCGTCAAAACTTGTTTAAACTTCACGTTAAGCAGTGTTGAGACATACTTGCACTCTGTTCAACGGAATACTGCGATATTGCTAAAATGTGATTACTACAATTGATCTACTCCGTCTACAATCAAACTGTGGAAACTTAATCTTCAGCTAATATTTTCGGATAAAATATGGATTTGTGGATTTTGTAAAAAAAAAAAAAAAAAAATAAGCAACAACATTGACACCAATAAATCAATAATGCTGTCATGCAAACATTATAAACACAAACTGTAGCAAATTTAATAATAGTTAACTTGCAGAAATAATTATACAACAACAGCAACAACGACAACGAAACGGAAACATCAAACACTGACGTCAATCTTCGTCACTAACAAGTTAAAATCAACAAACAAAAATAATTGTTATAATTAATGTTACGTATTGTATATTCATAGTTTAATTTTCATACTTACTGTCATATCTGAAATATATTTTAACTTCATGAATAAAGTAAGGTTTTCCTAAATCTACTTCCCACCAAGTGTAAGGCTGGTTTGTATCTGTGTGTATAACTCTACGCCAATTTCCTCTAGTTTTTCCATCAACGCCTCTTGAAGCAAGTTTTTCATAAGCCGGCAAATAAGAATTTTGATATGCATTTTTATTCCGAGCTACGTTTACTGAAAAATATCACATATATAAATTAATGAATGAAGAATGAAGAAAAAACTTAGTACAGTAAATTACAACTTCAGTATCGGAAACAAATACATATCTACAATAAGTGTTTTACTAACATCTTTTTACAGTCAAACATTTACAAAATAAATATGTATAAACCCTTTTGGAGATTTAATTATTTAAATTATAATAATGAAAATTTTAAGTGCAATAAAGACTCATAATATTATTACATTATAAACACTTATATCTGAAAATGAAAGGCAAAGTCTGCTGTTTGTTACAGTTGATGTTTCACTCGGAATAATCAGAAATAAAGCAAACGATAGTCCTGATTCTAAAATCAAATAACAAGCTAGAAAAACAAAATCTCAATACTGCTGCCAATTCGCTTTAGACTGATAACGAACAAGGAAGTATAATTACAAAAACTTGTTCCATCTTGTGATCTTAACGCTTAGTTTAACATCTACGGTGTGTGTTTTAGTAGAAGTGTTTTTGTATTTGTATGTTTATGTGGTTTTTTTCTAACAGACACAAATATAGAGATCAGAGATAGAGAGAATATGTGTAAGAGACAGAGGGAGGTAGGAGGCGAGACAGAGAGACAAAGAGAGAAAATAAGAAAGAAAACAAACATATCAACAGCAACAACAACAACAACAAAAAACCTAAAATTATGTTAAAGAGAATAACTGCTGTTAGAGAATGGATATTTTTGTTCACCATTAGGCTTATACATCAGTACATTTACTCAGAATTTTCTTAAGTAACTCATATCTTTTTTATTTATTTCTGTCTTTCTCTCTGCCTGACTATGTTTATGTCTCCTATCTGCCTAATATATAAAAAAAAAACACACACACAAAGCCTTTTTTTCATTCATATTCATTTCTTTCACAACTTTTGTTTTCCTGATTCGTGAATAGAAAGAGAAAACACATCGAAGTAGCAGGAAGGAAAACTAATTAATTTGCTGTACTTCGTATATAAAATATGCGCTCTCATAAAAAATGTTGTTTTGTAACTGAAGCCCCACACGTCCATTGATCCATTCATCCATCCAAACACACACAAGATAAATAAATAAAATCAGATTCCTGTTCAACTTTATTATATTCAAAATATGTCCACGATATTTTACACATCTCATCAAACATTCAATAATTTGTTGCTGTATTCATGACAAAATATAAGCGATTTGTTTCCTAATTCTTGTTGAACTTTGACAGTTGAAATGATAAACATCTCAGTGGTTATGGCTGTATTTCTATATCATAATTAATATTATTTCTTCTACCAGTGACAGCGCTGATGGAGTTTTTACAGCTACTCTTCTCTATATATCTGTAAATAATTTACTGACGACAGACAGTCACCCAAACACATAAAACATTGGCCTTAAATAAGTGAAATTGTAGACATATTCTGCTACAGGAAAAGTACAATTAACATTAAAGGAAGTATGTGTAATGTTATGTTTGTACAGGCTATAATCATGATTTAAACGGTTTATACTGAATAAAGTAATATTCAAAACTGATGATACTTATTTATTTATTTGTTTTTTTGTTTGTTTGTTTATTTATTTATTTATTTGTGATGCTTAATATATGCACTGAAATTAATTAATGTATTTAAACTGTTTTAATATATGAAGTTTGTTTATGATGATTTTGAAAATGCTGTATTATAAACTACAGATTTACACTAATGACGACATAATTTTATTTAAAAAATAATGAATAGTTATTTTTAACTATCAATATTTATAAAAGTTAATTAATTATCATTCATAATCATCACAAAGCAAACGTGTGAGAAACTAATTTCTTCGATTACATATAAATCTATACAAATGTCAGTGTTTAAACAACAGAAAAAATACAACCAAAGCTCGACTTGTTTACATTCAAATCGCTGTTTTGAAATCGTTTTCATATCTTCTGAAACCTTACATCTTCCTGCCACACGATTTTTTTATTTGTTTGCCTCACCATTACCGCTACCAAAAGTAAAATCATCTTCCTGTACTTAGTATAATAATAAAAACATTATTAGTACGATTTGTGAACAAAACAATAACACAGTTTAAGAAGAAGACTCAGTTTGTCTTTAGTTTTATTAAAATCTGTGGAAAAACGCGACATATATGACTGAATGTTTGTGCGTATCTAAACGCGTTTGAGTGAGTCAATTGGTCTGTCTGTGTGTTAACGTTCCGTTTTAACATCCTTTTATGAAGTGCGTTTAAATTTGGGTCAAACAAAGAACACGGATGTTTGAACAGCAAAAGAAAAATACATTTATGTATACATGAAATAAAGCGAAGGATTCATAGATTCCTACATTGAACTAGACATATTTTAATATGTCTATAATATAGTATTTTTTTTTTTTCATTCTATTAACTCCTAATCTTGTTGTTAATAGTATTCTTAGTAGTAAAGAAACTATAATAATTATTATAAGTTTGGTTTCCTCTAGTGGATCGGAAATCCAACTGACCGTCTCAGTATTCAGAATTACTTGTATAAACTAAGCAGTGTTTATGATGGTCTTATTGCTGATAATACTAATTATTATTATTATATTTAGTGTAGAAGTGTAAACAGTTGGTTACGACTCTATCTCTGTTATTGTTATTATTTCTACCAGTGTCAGCTATGATCAAGTTACTATTGCTTTTATAGCTACCGTTTCTTGAAAATGTTAATAACAAAAGCCAGTCATATAAACTAAAATTGATATCTTACTAGATTTAATAAAAAAAGAAGAAGATAACTGAAAGAAATATATTACTATGTGTACTAGCTATAATAAATATGTAAAAAATGCACAGCTTATACAGAAATATTCAATACTAGTGTTTATGTTCTGTCACTCAATGTAAGTATTTGTTAACAAAGTATATTTTTGTCGTCAAGGGAAATATCTTTAATGATGGTTGTATTTTAGTATATTAGTATTCTGTCGAAGTAAGTTACATAATGAACCGAAATACATAATTGTCTGAATCACGTCCATTACCACCAACAGTGCAACAACAACAACAACAAAAACGATAACAATAATAACAGAGGAAGAAAAATAAATCTTATTTGCAACCTTCCTAAATATTTATCAGTATCACTATAAATTAAAAGTAATAATTATTCGTATATCCTGTAAATGTTTCACAAATACAAATATTTTATAACTTACCATATCCGGCTGCTATCTGTCCTGACTGCAAAATTAAACAACAAACTAGAAACTGAAGACTTATCCAGCACCCAGCCATAGTGAAAATGTTTCGTAGACAAACAAACCAGGAAGTAAAACTGCGAGTTGAGACAAGACTCGTTGTCATGACTCACCAATGAGAAAAGATAAAAACACGATGTAATATATTCTGGTACAAAGTTCATAGCAGACGAATATTAAATTAAACACACTAAGGTTAAATTTGGATCTAGGAATATCGGTTTTACACATACTCAAATTCGTTCACAATAAACAGAAAACGTTTCATATGCTTTTTCTTAGCAGACAGGTATCAGAATACCCCTGTATTGTCAACTGTTATATACAAATATAAACCATATCATAGAATACAGACACGTATACACATGTACATACAATAACACACACACACGTACAACAGAAATACATACATACATACATAGACATATACATATGTGTGTGTGTGTTTACTGCTGATTTCATCTACTAATGAAAGAAAAACTTAACTCTTATTTTAGAGATACATAATGTGAAATCTTGTCTTTCTTTGCTATTGCAATGTCGTCACTGTTCAAACGATGAAACAGATAGAAGTAATAAACATTGAAGTATTTAATGTAATATAAAAGTATTTTTAAGACACCAAGGTATATGAAACAAACAGCACAATGATAGATAATCTTGTAATTCGCCGTAAGTTTTCTTTCAGATATAACAGAGGACTAGGTCGAGTGTAGTGAAAACAGATCAGTTGACTCTTCTATAACGAGACAAAAGTTTCAAGCTAAGAGTTCACTACTTAATGTGATTCACATCTAGGACAAGCAATAATGAATAAATGTTTGAAACGAGCTGGTGTAATCTCTTCATATAACAATGTCAGCAGTAACACATATATCTATTTCAAACACAGAAAAATGTTCACTAACATCTTCAGACAAGGTGAATATCTTCTATCTCTACCTCCAGTAACATTCTCTCACTTACTTACAGTGTATCTGCAAGAAACAATGAACAACAAAAAAAGAGCTTTGTATAAAAATAAACAGAAAGAAATAAAAGATAATAATATTTGAACAGATAGTAGTAATAATAATAATAATAATAATAATAATAATAATAATAATAATAATAATAATAATAATAATAATATTAAATAATAAATAAATTTAAAAAAAATAAAAAAAAAAAAAAAACGAAACCAGATATAAACCAAAAAGATCGTCTGCTTTTTTCAGCACTTTTTTCTGTGTTTATTTCATTTTGAAAAATGTGCTCGGATGAAAACAGAACGAGCAAAACAAAACTGGGCAACGTGTCGAGGACGTCATACATTTCTCTTTCTGTTTATAAAACTGCAGCGAGTTAATAAAAAACAAACATAGTTCTGTCATGCAAACCACAAAACATAGATCACGGAGTTTTGCCGTGACCTCATTCTGACATTCCCACTCTTTAAAATGTTTAACTATTCGTGTATTTGCACTTTTCTCATTAACATCAGGAAGTAATAAATAAATGAACTAAATAACAAAAAACATTTGTAAATTAAAATAAAATATTTACATTAAATAAGGCAGACGTCCATGGGGAGCTGTATTATATAATTAGCGGAAGTTCCGTTACTGTATAAACTAAGAAACACTGGGATGAACAAACTCAAAATTGTGTTTTAATTTTCAAAGTAAATTCAGAAAGGCTGTCTGCAGAAGTGTGACAGGCTTCTGCAGATGTGTTTCAGGAACGCACGCGCGAGCTCTATAAACATCAAGCACGCGCTTTAAACGAGATATTTTGATCGGTGCGCCGTCTTGAGTCAAGGTGTCTAAGGGACGCGTACCCAAGACAAAGCACCTCTCAAGCAATGATGGTTTGGTAAATATGGTTTAGAAAGTTAGTTTTGTTTTTTTGTCTTTTTTTAGTGACATTTGCTGATTGATTTAATCTTATTTTTGGATTTTGTTTTTTAAGTCTTCATCCATGATGTTTGACTTAGGAATTAAAATCTATTACTGTTGGATATTTTATTTTTATGTTTTAGTATTTTGTTTTTATAAGAAGAAAATGTCAAACGAAAAAGGAGAATGAATTAAAAAGAAATTGAAAAATAAACAAATTATACCACGTTATGATATATTATTATATATAATACTTTTTATCTTTTAGTATCGTTTCTTTTTAACTAAGATTCAAACAAAACAAGGTTAATTTTTCAAAATTGTATCGCATTATTACTACTATTTTTTATCATGTTCAGATTTTTTGCAAAACTGATGTCAACTTATTGAAATTTTGCAATAACGTATAATAATTTTTTCCATTATAATTACTGATCATCAATCAAGGGAAGACCGTCATTATTATTTGTCACGGAATTTTTATTATTATTTTTATTATTATTATTATTATTATTTTTCGAAAGGTTATCATAACGTGTTTAGTTACTGGGATGAACAAACTCAAAATTGTGACAAAAAAGAAGAAAAGGCGGCGGAAATTCAAATTTTTCATTTTAAATAACTTTAGCAAATCAGAAAGATTCTTTATGTTGTTCGTGTGTATTACCACTCGCATATGATTTAATCCATGACATTTTTTTCTGAAATAGGTTTTATGAATTTGTAATAATTAGTTGGTATTTTTTATTTGTTGTTTTTATGTATTTATTTTTTATTTTAATTACAATAAAATTTAGTAATTAATTAATATTTACATTAAGATATTTCTTTAAGCATTTTTTTATTTGAAATAATTGCATAAGAAAAGAAAGAAACAATAAACTTATTGAAATAAATGCTGATGAGATAAAAAAGAAAGAAACAATAAACTTATTCCAATGCTGATGGGATGGCGTTATTTGAATTAATAACAAGATGGACAGCCTGGCTTTTAAAACTTACTTTTTGTGATTTCTTTATTATCCCCGTCACCATTCTCAGATGAATCACATGCAGTATTAGCTATATTACACACAATAACACACACCAATGTATAAAAATATTGATAAAATATCTTCTAATCTGGATATGTTGTAAGATGTACATATTTGTTTATAAAATACAAAGTTCACTTTAATTAAGACAAAATATATTAATAGCAACTAAGGAAATAATTAAGCCAAAAAGCCGATATCTAAAGAATATAATTAATTACGAAACTATAAAATAATCGCAGATCAATCAATAAAAATAATATATAGTTATCGTCACTAAGAAAAAACAAAGTTTCTGACACAAAACAGAAATAATCTAGCAAAAAACTAGTTATTATGGCTTAATAATAATAATAATAATAATAATAATAATAATAAATAATAATAATAATAATAGTAATATTGACAAGAACAATATCCAAATACCACAGAGTTTATGATTTCATCAAACTGGCAGTTGTTGGCGTTTTTGTAACAATCAGAAACACATTGTTTTTTGTTTTTAACATTATTATTATTATTGTTATTATTATTATTATTATTATTATTATTATTATTATTATTATTATTATTATTATTATTAAACATAGCTGCTTAGGATATAATTATATACTCCTTAAATAGCAAAGTAAGTATTTACTAAACTAAATATTTAAAATATAATGTCATATTATATATTCAGTTATACTGTACAGTTCTTAAAAGATATTATACTACAGAGAAATAATTAAGTGGCACTAATTTAATCACCCCATAGAAAGTTTCAAAAAATTCCGAATGTTCTAAAACCAGTTTTCTCTTTACTGAAAAATATCAGTTTTTCGAAGAAGGACAGTTGGCATAAACTGAAGATGCTTCAAGATTCATGAAAGCCAAGTTACAGAAAAATGTAAAGTCATCCTGAAATAAAATAAACGAAGACAATATACAGTATATTTCAGTCTAGTACACAGTTTAATAGGGAAATATTCACTAACAGCATAAGTATTAGATTATAAAATTAATTATCTTGACTGAAGCAGATTAGGAGAGAGAGAGAGAGAGAGAGAGAGAGAGAGAGAGAGAGAGAGAGAGAGAGAGAGAGAGAGAGAGAGAGAGAGAGAGAGAGAGAGAGAGAGAGAGAGACCAAGCATTAGAGTATAA
The DNA here is from genome assembly GCA_012295275.1 of Chrysomallon squamiferum. Lineage (NCBI taxonomy): Eukaryota > Metazoa > Mollusca > Gastropoda > Neomphalida > Peltospiridae > Chrysomallon > Chrysomallon squamiferum. The sequence continues at coordinate 34,849,343 of CM022672.1, read as the reverse complement.
CTTTTGAGTAAACGAATATTTTCTTCCATCAGTAATAATTATATGAATCATATTTACCTTGGTGAACTCTACGCTTGGAATCACTGACTGAAATCGTCTAATATTGTTGAATATCTCAACTTCTGAATCCAGCCGAATACCAGACAAGATGTTGTTTGCGATACACAGAGTTAGAGCGTTTTTAGCTTCACTTTCTCTGTACCAAATTATAAATAATAATAATAATAATAGAAACAGTGTCTGGAATATTTAGCTCCTCATTTTGTGTGCTAATTTTTACATTGTGTAAAATAATTAATATATATTCTTTGAAGTTTCATTCTGATCTATTTTAGTAACTAATGCATCTTTTTTTAATAGTATTATTTATTAAAAACAAACGTAAGAAATCCGCCGACCTGTATATAATTGTGACAGGATGTATCTTCCCTTTTTCCTGTTGTGTTTGAATGTGTTCACTGATTGTTGTCAGACAGGTTATCAGTGTGACAGAGTCAGTGGTTGGCAACCATCCGTGAATACAGAAATGTTGTATCTCTCGTTTTTCTGTACTGCCCTTAATTACAACATAAGTAAACATATTGTTTAAGATTAAATAAAAGTATATAAATATATGAAATGAATATATGACGTAAACTGTAAGTAAATAAATTAGTCAATAAATGCATAGTGATATTTACAAACACACACGTACACACACTAACATATTAATACCAATAGACAGAATGATACAAACTTTTATTATTAATCATTTTGCAACAAGCAAAAACAAAAGAAAATAAGAATAAAAATTCAAAACCAAATCTCGATATACACCTCCAAAACTATTAAATAACATAAATAAGAGACATACGAATTAAATATATTGCCATTCAGAAAGATACCTTTGTCTCAACTTGTAACGTCTTCTGGTTTATCTCGTATATGACTGATGTCTCTTTAAGAGCAGTGATTGTGGTTTCACCATGTTGTACAGAATTTCCTGGAGACGGAATCATCTGAGTTATCAACTGAAATATCAGAACAAAATATTATAATTGTAAATTCTGAAAAACCATGGATGTTACCAATACATTTTATAATAAAAATGGCTTTAACGTAAACTATTTGTCCATTTGTGCTGTAATATAATTCATTATATTTGTTAAAAAGCTATACCTACGAGTTTTAAAAGGTGGGTAAGCGATTGTGTGTTGAAAACAAAACGAAAATAATTACACTAACAGCAGATTTACTATTTCATTTCTTTTTGAAATAATCATATACATATAACTACACATCACACTAAATTAAATTAATAATAATAAAAATCTTTAAAAAAAAGAAAACAAAGGGCGTGATCTCTCTCTCTCTCTCTCTCTCTCTCTCTCTCTCTCTCTCTCTCTCTCTCTCTCTCTCTCTCTCTCACACACACACACACACACACACACACACACACACAATTATAAAGTGAATATCTATCTACACCTGAATTTTTCTTTACCTTTGAGCACAAAGTTATAATTGTTCTTGAGTCGTTTTCAGTAACCAGTTTCCAGAAGCTTACTTCGTTGCCTTTTTGATCTGGTGCCAGCAAGTATCCTTGTTTAGATATCTTGGTCTAAAGTTACAAATCATATTCAGTGCATATATATATAAATCTGTACTAAGACGAATGTAAATTGTTTTACGCAAAAATAATCTAACAACAGCTGACAAATGTTGAATAAAACTTTCAGACGGAAGAATTATTGCAAACCATTTTTTTTTTTACATTTATAAAATTTCATTCTAAATAATGATTTTTGTTAAAATGATAAAATCAGTTTTGTAAGTGAAAAATACATACAGGCGGTCGTAGAGCGAAGAAGTCTTGTCGACCATCAACCCAGACTTGATACTTATCAGCTCTCTCTGTTAAATATAACAATCTGAGATCAAATCTTAATCAGTTTTCACAAATTGTGTTGTTAATATATATATATATATATATATATATATATATATATACATATTGTGTTTACGTACAGTTTTATATACATATATACAGAGAGAGAGAGAGAGAGAGAGAGAGAGAGAGAGAGAGAGAGAGAGAGAGAGAGAGAGAGAGAGAGAGAGAGAGATCCTTTACCTACTGCAGAAATTAAAGACTCACCTTCGTATGGTGTTTTGTTCAAAGAGAGAATATCCTGAAAGAAAATATTGGAAGGGTCCATAAAATCGAGAAAGCTATAATGAATTCATGCAACACTCCTCAGTTAATCAAGTAATAAAACAGATAAAATATGTATTGTGTTGATGATGCAGATTGTGTTAAACATTATACACGTTATCCATATTTCTACTGTTACTACCATTACTATTGTTACAGCTGCTACTGTTACTCTTGTTACTATTACACTACAATTACTGTTTTTACTATTATCATTAAACTTCTTTATCGTACTTCTCCTCCTACTAAACCAATAGTATTATTTCCACTGCTCAACAACACTACTACTACTACTTTTACTTTTACTACTACTACTATTACTACTATTATTACTATTGCCACTGCCACAACTGTTATCACTGATATTACTATTACTAGTACTACTACTATTACTATTACTACTATTACTATTACTATTACTATTACTACTACTACTACTATTACTATTACTACTATTACGACTGATATTACTATTACTAGTACTACTGTTTTACTAATACCACTCTTGTCACTACATTTCATTTTCCTCCTCCGTATCCTGCTGGCACCTCCAGTTATACAGTTAACAAGTGATTACCTCTGCAAGCTGGTCAGCAGTTTTCTTTCCCATCAGCAGAGAACCTTTCTCTTTAGGATATTTCTGAAGAAAATCCGTATTGCTCAGACTGGTGTCACCTAACGTTGATAGTTCAAGCAGGGCACTGAATACAGTCTCATACTGTTCCTGTTTTAATATGAAATCGGTTGACATTTTGTTATTTTTTATAAAACAACCAAAGACTCTAAAAGTATATTTCTTTAATAAAACATAACGTACCAGATTGCATCAGTACCACTAGAAAATGGAAAAAAATAATAAACGAATTAAGAAAGAACAAAATAAAATAAAGAAGTAAAGTGATCTGACCTTGGTCTGTACGAGACCTCTACGCTGATCTCTCAGTCGAATCATCACTTTCCTGATGTCCACTCGTCCCGTCGCCTCCAGCTCGTCCAGCAGAATGTCCAGAGCAATGTACGTTCCTGTTCTGCCAATTCCAGCACTGAAGTGAACCATTAGTAATAACATAGCAATTTAAAATGATACAGCTCAGTATCAGTGGAGTACAAACTATTTATATTTGTTCGTTTTTAGAGAACATTAAAAGCAGAAAAAAGGAGATAAAGTAAATAATATATATACAAAATCAGACTTTATGTCTTTACATTTCAAATAATGGATTGTCCGTCTATACTGTGACGCAAATGATAAAATAACCATGAGCTGTAAAATGATGAAATTTAGAAGAAGGAACGAGACATATCGTTTTCTATTTTTTTTGTATTTTTTTTTTTGTATAAAAATTTATTTAAAAAAATAATAATAATAAAAAAAGTATATATATATATAAACTAAACGAAATAAATTAAGAATGACTTTACTAGTTATAGTGTATCTTCATGTCGTGTGTTCATCTTTTATGGTTTGCTTATTTGATCAGAGTATAAAATACAATTATTACCTGCAGTGTACAACTACTGGTCCAGGCAGTAGAGGTTTAGTTTTTCTCACTTTCAGCATAAATTGTACGAAGTCATGAACATTTGGGACTCCGTGATCTGGCCACGAAATGAAGTGGAACTGTTGAAAGGTTTTTGAATTCCCAGACTATAAATCATAAATAAAAATAATCAACAATAAATTTGAAATTAAATATTGTTGTTATGATATATTTTGTGGTTTTATCCAGTCATTTAAATTAAACGTAACTGACTATGTTCTCTGAATATATGAAATAACTGTTTTACATATGCTAATAATCTTTGAATACAAATAACCTTTAAGATATCATTAAAACTGAAATGTGCAATTCTTAAGAGGACTTTAAATTAAAAAAATTGCCGATTTCATTGTAAGTATCGCAGATATATATCAATATGTATGGATCGAAGGTAGCAAAAGTAAACACTTATTAATTAATTTAGATAATGTTTATTTTTTTATTTTTTTATAACAGACCGGTTACCTAGATCAAACATTTGAGGGAAAATAAATAAAATAAAACCGTAGATTAAAATGTAAACGTATTCGTACTCCTCTCTCTCTCTCTCTCTCTCTCTCTCTCTCTCTCTCTCTCTCTCTCTCTCTCTCTCTCTCTCTCTCTCTCTCTCTCTCTCTCTCTCTCTCTCTCTCTCTCTCTCTCTCTCTCGCACACACACACATATATATAATATAATTTTTAACAATTTTTTTTAATAAGAACCTTTCTGTGAGTGACGGAGAACTTTCTAAACACGAAATCACTTCTTTCCTCTTTTGCAGTCACAGAAATTGCGAAGGCTCCAATGTTAATCGTCTTTGTGTCTGACCAGTATGGTTCACATTTAGTCTTAAAAGGGAATCCAGTAACACAAAATATTTCAAGTATAGTTGTTGTTGATTCATCAAAAAATCCTTATATTTATATAATTGCTACATTTCGTTATTTTGATAATTGCTATGTTAATAATTGTAAGAGTTGCTAGAAACGAAAAAGTTAATTTTTATTTTCTTTTTTTTTTCTTCTGTTTATTAGCTAGAACTCTATATATATTGTTTCAAAATCCTGCAGCAATATAGTTTGCCAATAAATCATAATATCAGTAGAAATTAAAGTTTCCAATGAAAAATAGGCAGTTTTCTGTTTACTTTTATTTCATTTTCATTTGTAGGCTAGAAAATATTCTATTATTATTATATTTACTTTGTTAGCTTCAACAAGTTTGGTCAGCATTACGATGTTTCCACAATCCTTCTCCCAGATCATTCTCCAGAAATCTGGCAAAGTCTTTCTGTTTGGTGCTAACAATAATAATAATAATAATAATAATAATAATAATAATAATAATAATAATAATAATAATAATAATAATAACAATAATAATAATAACTTTCATTTGTATTTAATATTTATTTAACTTTTTATTTTTTTAAGTAATGGATACTTTCAGAATTTTTTATTTATAGAAATAAATACGAATGCTTTCTCTAATGTTTTCAATTAGCAGACAGAAATGTCTCTTACCCTGAGCTGCAATAAAGTAATTCTTTTCTTCATATGACTGAGAAAGAAATAATTTAATAGAAATAAAAAATATATAAATAATGTTTAAAATTAAAATCTCTCTCTCTCTCTCTCTCTCTCTCTCTCTCTCTCTCTCTCTCTCTCTCTCTCTCTCTCTCTCTCTCTCTCTCTCTCTCTCTCTCTCTCTCTATATATATATATATATATATATATAGTCAAACAGTCAAACAGACACACAACGCTGCATTCTTTGAATAACTAAGAAGAAATAAAACTGTAGACTATTAAATGAAATATAATAATATAAGTAAAGAACTCACATCAATATAACTGGCGTTGATGTAATCAGAATGTGAGATACCCGGTATCACTGATAAAACCACTCTGTTGTTGTCATCTTAAAAATAAACACATTTTCATCTGATTAACATTGTGTATACCACTGTATAAAACAAAACCCAAAACCCAACAAGAAACGAATAAGATAAAACCAGACATGCTACCTGATAACGCCAATCAAAACCAAACAAACAAACAGTACACAGAGGTTCTTTAGAAATGGCAGTATATATTGAATTCATAATAAATCTTTGAGGATGAAACAAACAAGAAATATGGGTGCCTCGTATGTTGCCCTGGATACCTTCTACAACTATTAAAATGACACATAAACCTGAGAATACAACATACATGGGTAGTATCCTTGGTATCTATTCTTTGTTCGGTTTTCAGTTATCTGTGATTCATCGTACGATGATGTGAATTTGGTTGGCAGTTTCTGAAACATAAATAAAAATGACAGAGAAAAAAACTGTATCAACCAGTTCAAATAATAATTTAAACATAGTTTCTGTTTTCTGTGACAAGGTACCACTGTACACATCATATTATTTCTTAACTTTATTAAAACATAAAATAATTATTTTCCATAAATTCATATTTGAACATTATTTTGAAAATACTGAAAAGACCCCAACAGACTTGTTTTATTTGTATATTAAAATATAGTTTAAACTCAAAATTTCAATTGCGTTTTTAAGAACATAAATCTATGGGTATATAAAGACACTTTGTTTAGTTTATACACTAATACATATATATATATATGTATAAAGAACAAAGTACAACCTTGTATTCCGTATCAAAGCCTCCAGGCTGGTGTCTGATTTTGTCTATAACCTGAGACAGTTCACTGACAGACACACCAGTCTCTGGCTGGGTGAAGTCGTTGATGTTGTAGTACACCGAAGCTGACGTCTCGTCTTCAAGGTCTTGTTCGTCAATCTCTTCTGCTGTAGACTCAACTCTCACATTGACTAATGATGTCTGTATCGGTTTAACCTCCTCTGAAATCTCATCTCCCTCAGGTTCTTGACGACTTGCATAAGCAGCATTGACATAAACAAGGCAATCTTCTACAATGGAATCATAAAGAAAATGAAATTAATATAAATTACTGTAAAATGTTCATTTATATTTTGAATAGTCAACGTAAGCTCTATAGAATTACCATACAATATTCATATTTTATTTCATATTTCTATACTACATTCACTAAACAAGTAAATATTCTTACGGTTTTTATCTTTTGGTTTTAATCGGTTCTTTGCGCTGTTGGAATCGAAATTGTCTCTAGATTCATTCTTGAATTTTTCTCGTCGTCTGAAAAAGCAAAATAACATAATTGACTTTGCTGCTAAGAAAAAACGGCATTTATTAAGTCCATGTGCGTATGATCTAAGCATGTACATATAATAATGATTACATCCATACACACCTCCAAACATACATACATACATACATACATACATACATAAATTCACACATACTAACGCACACAGGAAAATATATACACATACATACATACATACATAGGACCCTACCTAGACCCTACAATTATACATACATATATGAACTGAAAAATAAAATAAAATAAAGAATTAAAAAATTATGAGACAACAGATTTAAAGAAATAACTAATATAAGACGGATATACTTTTCTTTTCTTCTTCTCTTTTTTCTTTTTATTTCTTTTAATTTTTAATTTTTTTATTTTTTTATTTTGTTTTTGTTTTTTGTTTTACACTACAAAATTTACAGGTCAGTGCATCAAAACTACAAATATATATATATGTAAAATGTTGTATTTGTAGTTATTTGCTAAGATCTAGTATCAAAACAGCTATCAAACAATTATTTAAAAAACTTATGAATATATTAAATATAAAATAGACAAACCTCAGTATTGCAAAAACTAAAGCCACAACCAAAAGAATAAGAACGATGAATCCAAGGACAATTCCAATGATGGCGTTTGTGTGCAGAGGTGGTGCAAATACACCTTTTAATAAAAATTAAGAATCTATCACAGTATTAATATCTGCTGTGCTTAATACGAAATGCTATTCAATAAAATTGAGAACAATAACTGCAGACATTTATACTAAGTCTTTTATGAAACGATCAAAACATATATTATTATGTTTATATTTTAAATGAATTCATGAACTTATATCATATTCCTATTCAACTATATCATACACATATCACAAGATAAAGACTGTTTGAAATGTTAATACAAAAGAAATGTATTTTCAAAAGTAATATAGATTAAAACTTATTACAGACCACAATATACGATAATAAATACATTGGCAGTGAATTCAAGTCTGATACGAATATTTTAAATTACTAACGCTGTTGACACAGGACTCCTTCATAACCATCAGAACAACCTTGTGTGCAGTTTCCAGAAACCCTGTCACATTCTCCTGATTTACACTTTCCACACGTAGAGTCACAGTTCCTACCATAGAGTCCAAGACTGCAAGCTGAATTTAAAATGTTTAGAAAGCTGGTTGACAAACAAATCAGGTTTTTCACTCCCCATTATAGAATGGAATAAGAAACATTGCTATTGTATACTCTTCTGGTTTCCTACTTATTTATGAAATAGGAACACTCGGTATTTTTATTTCCATTCATATTTTAGCAATGAAAAAAGAAGTGTAGAATGCACGAATCACTTGAAATCTGCTTTTTCAAACCCGATTATTGAAAGCGATAAAGAAACTTTGCATTTGTATGGTCGTCTTGTTGTTGTTTTCTTAATTAATAATAATTTAGACATTTTTGTATATTAATTTTTCTTATTTCTTTTTCTTTTCTTTTCTTTTCTTTATTTATGAAATAAGAACAACTCAAATGTTTATTTCATCTTCACATCTTACAAGTAAAAATAGTAAATAATTAAAGAACGATAGAATGCACCAATCACTGAAAATCATTTTTTATATTTATAATGTGTAGAAGTAAGTTAGTGAATGATATAAAGTTGGAACAAATATTAACACTTAAATAATTATTATTATTACTATTACTATTATTATTATTGTTATTATTATTATATTATTATATTAATAAACTCACGACTGGTACAAGAAATTCCTTCCCAACCAGCCAAACATCCATCAACACATTCTCCTGTCTCGTGAGAACAGTTGTGATTTTCAAAACATTGTCTTTCTGAACATGATAAACTGCACCCGTCTCCATAAAAATCTTCGTCACATTCTTAAGTTAAAATAAAATACAATATAAATATCTCGAAATTATTGTGATTAACATTAAGTGCATAAAATATTATCTATAAATATTTTTTATGGGCTCTGCCACTATTGCTTAGAGTTACATATAAATAACTAGAAGTATGATGGCACAAATAAAAAAGGAAAAAGAAAAACAAAGGAAGAAATTATTTCTCAACCTAGTATAATGTATATGGCGTCATAAACAAGTTAAGAACTATACACATAATGAAAGAGAAAACACATAAAGATTTTATATTGAAATCTTTCGAAATTCGGGAAAGCTTAGACTTGACCTTTCGTAAACCAGTGATTCGTTGAGACTAGATAAGATAGATCCTTCTACAAATCATATCGAAGCCTTGCATTCTAACTACTTACCTGCAGAACAATATCCTAGTTAATAATTATGATTATCTGTTCTTGTGTACATGCATAAAATGATGTTAAATATAACATTATACCCTGACTTACTCTGAGTACACGTAGCATTCAACCATCCAGGTTTACATCCTCCAACACATTTCCCAGTTTTAGAATCACAAGATGAGTCATCGTCTTTGCAGTGTCTCTCATTGCAGTTATAATTACAGTTTGTCCCATATGTTTTATCACATTCTGAAAAATTATAAAACAAGAAGACGACCAAATAAAAGTAATGTTTCCTTATCTGTGTTAAAATATATAGGCTGCATATTAAAATGGGTTTCTAAACATATAATATTATATTCTTCTTAACTTACTAAATTTATTTTGAAAGACTTATTATGGAACAAAATCTTTTTTGTCACCATGTATATCAATACCTTAAAACTGTTATTAAAAAGAATAATGTTTACCTCATTTTTGTCCACAATCATAAAGTGTTTGAGATGTTATAGAAGAAAATAGTGCAAACGTATAATTCCTATTTCATACACACAGAAAACACAAGGTAAATAAATTAGATACCATATGCTTTTGACTTAGACCTAACATTTAATCAGTTTTTATATTTTGCATCTTGTCTCCTCAACTCTTTTGTTTGATTTGGTTCCAGAATCACTGAACCGTTTCGTGGGAGTTTCGTAAAATAAATCAGACTATTCCTTGAAAAAAATAATAACTACAACAATAAAAAATAATTTAAAAAAATATCTAACTAAATAAATAAAAAATAAATAAAATAAAATAATATTAAACATATGTAAATAAATAAAGAGATAAACAAATAAATACTTAAATAAGAGTCATATTAAATATGTTTAGCTATTAAATCGTACTGTTCTGCTAACAAGTTCTATACTTGAGTCATGTCAACTTTAACAAATTATTTTATATTTACCTCTACAATCAATTCCTGCCCAACCAGACAGACAACTATCATTACATTTTCCGTTTGTGTGATTACAGCTTTGATCTCCTGTACAGTGTCGATCTCGACACTTTAGTGAACACTTTGGACCATAGAACCCCCACTGACAAACTGAAAAATATCAAAAATAATAAAAAATATTTAGAAATGATTATCTAGTAATAAATACTACATATATTCAGAATGAGCAAACAAACAAATAATAATTTTGAGTTTTTAGTTTTCACCTTGAGAACAGTCAGGTTCTAACCATCCTGGTTGACAACCTCCGATACACTGACCAGTCTTTGTGTCACACGTTGATGTGTTCAGACAATGACGTTCAGAACACTGCTTCTTACAACCAGATCCATAGGTCACTTCTTTAACACATTCTGAAATATACAAAAGTAATTACATGCTATTTTTAATTATATTCACAAAATGATTGCCTTTTTTACCTACAATAATGTTTCCTATTCCAGTTATATACTGACAAATGAAATATTATTTCTGGTAAACGGTTCAGAGAAGAAATCAGGAATTTCTATAATTATAGTAAAAGAGATGTTTATGGTAATTATTTGCGAAGTCAACCTTAATTTGTTTTATGTAATAATGTTGTTACGACATTGGTTAATCCACACTGAAATACAAGTAATAGAAGCAGCTAGGCCTGACTGAAATTTGTTTATGAATACATTGATAATAAGACACCTTGACTGCAGTCTCTTTCTTTCCAGCCTTGTTGACATCCACTAACACCACAGTCTCCGTACTTTTTATCACAGGCTGCATACTGAGAAGCACAGGCACGATATTTTCAACTTTTGTTACAATTATAACCATAAGTTACAGACTGCGTACATACCTTGAGTACAATCAGTTCCACGCCAACCAGCTTTACATCCTCCAGTACAAGACCCAGTCTGTGTGTCACAGGGAGAGGAAACAGCACAGTGTCGTTTATTACATGACTTGTCACAGTTAGAACCATACACACCAGTCTGACATACTGAAAAATATTTACACTCTCTTTAAAACAGTGACTTGTCACAGTTAGAACCATACACACCAGTCTGACATACTGAAAAATATTTACACTCTCAGTTTTTACTGAAAAAACTCTCTTTAAAACAGTGACTTGTCACAGTTAGAACCATACACACCAGTCTGACATACTGAAAATATTTACACTCTCTTTAAAACAGTGACTTGTCACAGTTAGAACCATACACACCAGTCTGACATACTGAAAAATATTTACACTCTCTTTAAAACAGTGACTTGTCACAGTTAGAACCATACACACCAGTCTGACATACTGAAACATATTTACACTCTCTTTAAAACAGTGACTTGTCACAGTTAGAACCATACACACCAGTCTCAGATACTGAAAAATATTTACACTCACTTTAAAACAGTCACTTGTGAAAGAGTAAAGGAGATATGTGAATAATAATGTTCTTGTTTATGTAATGAATATTTGATTTTTAACAATACGTGTAATACGAAACAATATTATTGAGATGTCATTTAATTTCCTCCTTCATTTCAATCTTAAATATGGAACCTGAAATCTTATATTTATTATCATGACAAACACTCACAACCACTTGCGTCCATATTATAATAACACATGACAAACAGCCGAATAAAAATGTTAAAAGAGATGCACATATTAATTCATTTTATGTAAGTTTATGTATGTATGTATATATGTATATATGTATGTATAGTGCTACGTATGTATTATATATATATGTGTGTGTGTTTGTGTGTTTCTGTCTATGTGTATCTGTATGTGTATGTATCTGCATACAATATAAACATACGTACAAATATGTAAATCATTTCAAATCATAGCATAATTATTAATAAATGTTATTCTTTAAGCAGTTCGGCTTTTTCAGCAAAGACAGTCACATCTAAACTATTTAATTACCTGTACAATCATCTCCAGCCCATCCTGTCTCACACTGTCCATAACATGATCCAGTGTCTGTAAGACAGCTTTGTTGATAATAAAAACAGTGACGATCTTTACACAGTTTGTTACAGTTAATACCATAAGTTACACCTGACTGACAAGCTAGAACATAAATAAAGTAAGCAAATAAGAGTAAATAAGATATGTGAATAATACTTTTTAAAATACAAAACTGGCTGATGAATCATACCATTTATTTTCTTGTTGATGTAATGTATATTTGATCTTTAGCAATATGTATAATAGGAAACACTATTATTAAAATGTCATTTAATTTCCTCCTTCATTTCAATGTTAAATATAAATATATATCATTTTTAAATCGGTAATCGGAAATATTATTTCTTTTACTATCATAAGAAATACTTACAATCACTTGTGTCCATATTATAATAGCAAATGACAAAAAAGGATGCACATAAATGTTTATATGTATGTATGTGTATGCATATATTCCATTTATTTTCTTGTTTATGTAATAAATATTTGATTTTTAACAATACATGTAATATGAAACAATATTATTAAGGTATCATTTATTTCCTCCTTCATATATTCAATGTTTATGGAATCTGAAATCTTGTTTATTTACTATCATGAATATTTGTCCATATTTAATAACAGATGACAAACAGACCGAATAAAAAAATGTTAAAAGGAAGCACATATTAATTAATTTTAGCTAAGTTTATGTATAATGTATGTATATATGTATGTATTATGTAAGTATGTATGTTTAATTTGTAAATGTATGTATGTATATATGTTTGTATGGTTTATCTAATTTATATAAATATGGAATCTGAAATCTTCTTGTATTTTATCATGAAAAACACAGATACACACACATTAATATGTGATTTCAAATCATAGCATAATTATTATTATTCTTTAAACAGTTCGGCTTTTTTTGACAAACAGACACGAATAAAAATATTTAATTAAAAGTACAGTCATCTCCATTAGCCTGTTAATTTTAACATGATCCAGTGACTGTAGGACAGCTTTGTTGATATATGAACACAGTGACGATCTCTACACAGTTTGTTACAGTATATACCATAAGTTGTGTGTTGACTGACACATAACTAAAACATAAATAAAGTAAGCAAATAAGATAAAACACAGATAGGTGAATAATACTTTTAAAAAATATCAAAACTGGCTGATCAATTATACCATTTATTTTCTTGTTGATGTAATGTATATTTGATCTTTAGCAAATATGTATAATCTAAAACATTTGTTATTAAAATGTCATTTAATTTCCTCCTTCATTTCAATGTTAAATATAAATATATATCATTTTTAAATCTGAAATCAGAAATCGGAAATGTTTTTTCTTTTACTATCAAAAGAAATACTTACAATCACATGTGTCCATATTATAATAACAAATGACAAAAAAGGATGAACATAATACTTAATTTTAGGTAATTTTATGTATATATCCATTTATGTATATAAAATGGATGGATCAATCATATAAATTTTCTTGTGATGTATGTAATGTGTGTATTTATTTTTATGTATGTGTATAATAGGAGATACTGTTATTATAAATGTCATTTAATAAACACCTTCATTTCAATGTTAAATATAAATATATAAATTTTCAAATCATAGCAAAATTAATAAATGTTAAAGCAGTTTTTTTTTTCACAAAGACAGTCACATCTAAAATATTTACAAATCACATGTGTCCATATTATAATAAAAAAATGACAAAAAGGATGAACATAGTACTTAAGTTTTTATGTAGAACAATTTTGTGTATATATCCAAATATGACGATATATTTATTTTCTTATGGATGGATGGATATATATAATGTACACTATGTCATTTAATTTCCTCCTTCATTTCAATGTTGATGTATATATCATTTTTATAAATATCTTTTACTATAACTGAATAAATAACAAATGACAAAAAGAGGTATATAATTTTATATGTACTTATCCATGTGTATAAAATATATGGATGGATATATAAATACAAATATGTAAATTAAACATGTAAATGCTTTCAAATCATAGCATAATTATTAATAAATGTTATTCTTTAAGCAGTTCGGCTTTTTCAGCAAAGACAGTCACATCTAAAATATTTAATTACCTGTACAGTCATCTCCAGCCCAGCCTCTCTCACATTGTCCATAACATGATCCAGTGTCTGTAGGACAGCTTTGTTGATAATTAAAAACAGTGACGATCTTTACACAGTTTGTTACAGTTAGTACCATAACTTACACCAAACTGACACATAACTAAAACATAAATAAAGTAAGCAAATAACTCATCTGTCTTTTCTAACTCATTTAGTTTTCAGTTTGTTATGCATGTAGCTCATGTTACTAGTGCTCATAATGATAATCATAATATCTGTGCATAATTATTATATTTACTGTCGGACTAATCATGTAATTATAACACTATCTCTACAATAGGGTTAACATAATTGTTTGTAGGAATTATTGCTTGTATAACTATTTTCTTTTATATTTTACTATCGGTATTCATCCATTTAAACTAAAATCGTATCATGACTGTAGTTAAATGAGGAAAGGCTTCATAGATAGGAAAATATTATTACAATTAAATAATTATGTCTAGTGTTTTGTTTTGTACTTGCTGTAGTGAAGATTTATATAGACATTTTCAGCACTGATGTATTTTCTTCGAAACAGTGAATGTAAATATTTGTTATAAATGTAAGTTTATATTGTCAAGTAACTCATCAAACCTGTATATCATACTTTTGATAACGCTATAGAAGAAAAGGCTATAACAAGAAGAAAAGAAAAGTCCCAGCTATTTATATTGATGCTGCTCTTTTCAAATGTGTGTTCATGTTCACTGAAACGTAACAAGCCTCCTGGCATACGAGTTGTCTAACTCCCTCAAGCATGCACCATAACAACATCAAGTACAACATTGATAATAATAATAATAATACTACTACTACTACTACTACTACTACTAATAATAATAATAATAATAATAATGTTTTATAACTTACTATATCCAGCTATCGTTTGTGCTGACTGCAAAATCAAACAACAAACTAGACACTGAAGACTTATCCAGCATCCAGCCATAGCGAAAATGTCTCGTAGTTAAACCAACAAGGAAGTAAAACTGAGAGCTGACACAAGACTCGTTTTGAATGAGAAAAGATAAAAACACCATCTAATATATCGTTGTACAAAGTTCATATAGACAGAGGAATGTATACAGAGGAATGTAAATATGATAAATTAAACACACTGAGATTAAATTTGGATCTACGAAACTACGTTTTACTCGAACTGAAATTAGGTCACAAACACAGAAAACTTTTCATATACATTATCCTGTCAGACAGGTGTCATAATACTTTTAAAAAGGTCAGCTCTATTAACTGACTTATACACAGACCCACTCACCCCCCACACCCATTCAATCACACATCCAACATATATATATATATATATATGTATGTATTAATGTATTAATAAACACACACATAAAAAGATCAGCACTATTAATTGACTTATACACACACACACACATACACACACACATCCAATATGTGTGGTTGAGTGTGTGTGTGTGTGTGTATGTGTGTTTTCTTATTTCACTTAATATATTATTTACAGAGATACATAATGTGAAATCGTGAAACTATTCCTATGCCGTCACTGTCCATGCTATAAAACAGAAAATAATAATTAAAATAGTAGTATTTAATGTAATCTAAACGTATTATTAATACACCGAGGTATATGTAACAAACAGCAAAATGATACATAATCTTGTAATTCGCCGTAAGTTGTCTTTCAGACCTAACAGAGGACTAGGTCGAGTGTAGTGAAAACAGATCAGTTGACTCTTCTATAACGAGACAAAAGTTTCAAGCTAAGAGTTCAGTACTTAATGTCATTCACAACACGAATCTAGGACACGCATGACTGGGTACATGTATGAAACGAGCTAGCGGAGTGTCCCCATTGATGAGTAATCTCTTCCTATTACAATGTCACTATTCATACGCATTTCTTTTTATCAGCATAAGCACTGAATATGTAGATATTTTAGGATTGAATATTCAGTCTTATGTACGTCTGAAAAGACACAGATAATATTCGGGAACGCATTGGCGCATGAAAACCTCACAAAACACGTCAGATGTCGCTGACGAGACTCGAACGTATGACACCCATCCGCCCGCACTCCGAAGGCGGACGACATTACCTCTCAGTCATCAAGACAACCTTGACGTATGTATGTATGTATGACGTATGTATGTATATGTATGTGTTGTATGTATGTATGTATGTATATGTATGTATGTATGTATGTATGTATGTATGTATGTATGTATGTATGTATGTATGTATGTATGTATGTATGTATGTATGTATGTATGTATGTGTGTGTATGTATGTATGTATTGTATGTATGTATGTATGAATGCTTGTATGTATGTATGTATGTATGTATGTATGTATGTATGTATGTGTGTGTGTGTGTGTATGTGTGTATGTATGTATGTATGTATGTATGTGTGTGTGTGTGTATGTGTATGTATGTATGTATGTATGTATGTATGTATGTATGTATGTATGTATGTATGTATGTATGTATGTATGTATGTATGTATGCTTGTGTATCATGTATGAATGTATGTATGTATGTATGTATATATTTGCCTGTGTCTACAATGTATATATATATGAATGCTTGTATGTATGTATATATGAATGCTTGTATGTATGTATATACATGTATGTACGTTTGCATGTATCATGTTTAGAGTTTGTCATGTTTAAAAATGTACAAAACGGACGGAGCCGTTATTTGTATGTGTGTGTGTGTATGTATGTATGTATGTATGTGTGTGTGTGTGTGTGTGTATGTATGTGTGTGTGTGTGTGTATGTATGTGTGTATGTGTGTGTATGTGTGTGTGTATGTGTGTGTGTGTGTGTGTGTGTGTGTGTATGTGTGTGTGTGTGTTTGTGTATGCGTGTGTGTGTGTATGTCTGTGTGTATGTGCTTTTCTGTGTAAAATGAGATTTCAGTTTTGTATACTAATAAACAGAATATGCAAATGACAAATTAAACTACTTCACATATTAATTACTAAAGTCTTTAGCCTTAAGATTTAATCAAAACAAAATATGTTTTATGATCAGCTGAAGTTTATAAAGAATCGTAATATACTGCTGTAATATGATGAATGCTGTTTTTTTTTTTTTTTAAATTAATTTTTAAGATACGCTGTATACATTTCTACGAATTTTCAGCATCTCGGATTATGCGGATATGCGAATATGCGAATATGTGTGTGTGTGTGTGTGTGTGTGTGTGTGTGTGTGTTTGCGCGCGACTGTTTCTATGTTATCTGTTTATATAGATATAGACATACACAACGCACACTCATACATACTCGTCCACATCATACCTTTAAGCACAAATAAACAAATTTAACTTCTTAGAAAATATATTTAATGAAACAATGGTTCTAATAAATAATTAAAATGAAGACTGGTTAATTAACACTAAACTAAGAGAAATAAACACAAATACTGATCCTGTCTGTAACAGAAATATTAATTTACTTCGAATCGTCTATCACTAAATGTATGTAATGTCGTATACTTGATGTCTGATTACTGTTTGAGCTAATCAATGATTTTATGGGAAATAATTCTGAAATTGGATTTGTTAAGACTATGACATCACTAATTATTATTTGCAAAGCAATACAGCTATAACAAATCACTCTGAATTGCTTTTACTTAGTTCATAATAATATACCATTTACAAACTCATGTTTATCATAATAATTTACATCTTGTTGGTTTATTAATCTTTGACATAAATTCATGAGTTCTTCTAACTGGTCTGTGTCAGCTATGCGGCCGCGATGAACATAAACAAAGTAATAGTTTTAGTTTACTGTGTTTCGTTTGATTAAATCTTTACTAACTGGTTAGTGTCAATCTGTACAATGTACTCTTGATCAGGCTACTTGAATCATCATTCTGTGTCTCATATCAATTAGATTAATCTTTATTCTTGTACGATTGTAAAGTTTATACTATTGTATACAGCGTTTCATTATTGTATTTGAAATATCATCTTGTGTCTCATATAAATAAAATTGAATGAATATAAAGTTTAAACTGTTGCATGCAGCGCAAACTACTCGGTGAAACTTGTTCACAAGTCCAGAAAATATTCTATAAAAATATTTGATTATGTTTATTTGCAACTTAAAATATTAAAATATTTTTTGTTCTCAGCTCAGCTTCAGTTGTTTATAACAAAGAAAATGAACAATATCTGAGTATTAAAGAAAATAAAATTAATATATAAATACTGTTCTAACGAGACTGTGTTACTAAATATTCACAATGAATACATAAATAATTTTGTTCTAACGAGACTGTGTTACTAAATATTCACAATGAATACATAAATAATTTACTGTTCTAACGAGACTGTGTTACTAAATATTCACAATGAATACATAAATAATTTACTGTTCTAACGAGACTGTGTTACTAAATATTCACAATGAATACATAAATAATTTACTGTTCTAAAGAGACTGTGTTACTAAATATTCACAATGAATACATAAAATAATTTACTGTTCTAAAGAGACTGTGTTACTAAATATTCACAATGAATACATGAATACATAAATTTACTGTTCTAACGAGACTGTGTTAGTAAATATCCAATTAATACATAAATATCAAACGTTTAATAAAGTATTTGTTTTCAGATGAATACTTTTGATAAAAAGCATCTAGAAAAATATTTACATGTATATAATAAAATGACTAAAATTGTTTACCAACTGTTCATGTTATTAACACTGTTCTTTCGGTTACAAAATTAAAACATAAATTATTATAGTGCATCTAACGAGAAAAAATGTTACTAAATAATTAAAAAAAAAACTTTACTAACAAAATTAATATTTGTTTATATATATATATATATATTTATTACGTTCTTATTTTTTTTTCATATGGAGATCCCTGTCCAACAACATCAATATCTAGTTTATCATAATCGTGTATTTCTTGAGTATTGAGATCTTCTTGATGTGGAGTGTTTACATAACTTGTCTCCGCATCACCTGATGAAACTGTTTGAGTGTCACTGTGATTTGGTGGTGTGACGATATTGACGTCTTCATCAAATACTTCATACAATGATGACGGAGTAGCTGCAGTTCTGGGATGGCTGTTGTTGTTTTTTACAAATGATACTGAATCTTCACTAGAGGATGGTCGTTTTCTTCTAATCAGAGCCATTCTGAAAATGTTTTCATTTTTATATTATCAGTTAGTAAATGCAAATTTTATGTAATTAAAATATAATACACGTTGAGAGATACTGTTACACAGATAATTAATAGCTTCTCAGTTCCCGCAATTCAGACTAAACTTAAAAAAAGTATAGATTTTAAGTTTATTTATGACACATGTATATCCTCTGAATCTATAATAACAATATTATATATTATCAAATACACAATACTTCAGCTTAGTATTCTGTAAATACATTCTTTGATAAAGATATTTTTTTATCAGCTATAAAGATGTGCATGCGCAAATTTCATTATACGATTTATATTTATTATCAAACAGAAGAAAATACTGTAAACTTATTCCTTCAGTTCAAACTGAAATAAAATAATTGGTATATTATTATTATTTACATGAATGTGGTTGAAGAATTTATAAGCATTTTTACCTGATATTAAAAACAACGGATATTACGAGAAGCAAAGACAGTACAGCTGTGACGACTGACAAAGCCGTTACAGTTGATGTTGCTGTATATTTTGCTTCTTGGGCTGAGCCTGGAAAGAAATTATTCTTAAAACTAATAACCGTAAAGGAAAGGGAAAAAAAAAACGGGTGGAAATATTAAAAAAAGGATATTAAAGAAGAATATTTTAGAGTACATAAAAAATTGGCAGTATATTTTTCAATTTAAAAGTATTTATAAAATCATTATAAATCTCGGTCTAAAGGTTTAGCACACACATTTTTATTTACAAGTATTTTACTGGTAACTATCTCATAATTTGCGTTCTATGTTCATTTCAAAAGTAATACATTAAAGAAACTTTTATACAACACATTGAAATGTTGTTTCAGAAACTACAAAAATGTCAAAAAGGTTTTCATACTAATTATTTGCGAAGTCTACGGTAATTTATCTTATGTTATAATGTCATTGTTATATTTGATAATCTTGGACGAAATTCAGTTAATAGAAGCAATAGGCCACTGTCGGCATCCATTATGAACACAGAATCCGTTAGAAATGTTTACAGTCTGGAAATAATAATTCATACTTTCATATTTTGAAATTGATTTGTGTAATAAAATAATAAAAGAAGATGTTTCTGACTGATCATAGATTCAACTGATGTACAAAAGAAAAAAAAATGCAATAAAACCCAATAATTTAAAATAAAATAAGATTATAAATAAATAAATAAATAAATAAAAAAAATACAAAATGAGATTAAACTATATTGGATATATGACTGGCGGTTCCAGAGAGTATCCCTGGAAAAATACCTCAACTCAGGAACAAATATACCCAGTTTCTCTTAAAAATAATAAAACGGAATAAGTTCAATTGCTCATCTGGATATGAAGGTCATAATTATATTGCAATTTATTATTCTTCAGAAATATTTTATCTTTTATTTATTTTTTTATAATAATAATAATAATAATAATAATATAAATAATAATAATAATAATTATAATAATAATTATAATAATAATTATTATTATTATTATTATTATTACCGTATATACTTGTGTATAAGTCGAATTTTTGGGAGACTATATTAAGGTAATATTTTTGGGGTCGACTTATACATAGGTAATGCTTTTGTAGCTGTTGCCGAAGAGTCGCCATTTTGACTATTTTTTGCTACAGGATGCATCTAAAATAATCGCGGTCTTTCAGCTTTTCAAGAATATAATTTTATCGTATGAAAGTTTTTGAAAAATTAAATAACAAAACCAAATATGAAGGTAAAACATGATATTCATCCGTTTAATGACATAAAAATACATTTTAAAGCGAGAAAACCGTCAGTACGGCGTTATGCCTTACGGTGTCTTGCAATGATCTAGGAATGCAGACTTCTCTGCCAAATTGCACTAAATATCGGTCCTAATTTCATAAACAAAACTCACTTGTTTAATTGTAAAGAATTTGGTGAAATAATATTGCAATCCTCATTAATATCCACTACCGACAAATTTTGTAAATCATAGAACGGCTAAATATAACGGTAAGTTAGGTCTCCATTTTATACCTATTACATTAAAGAGATACTATTTATGATACATTTAGGCTATAGCTCGCGTAATACATGCATTTACGTTATTATAGTATGTTCGTGCAAGTTACAGCTCGTGCAAGTTATCTTACAGTAGGCGTACAATGTAGGCCTTCATGGCACTGTCACACTGGTCTAAAAATAGTGACGGTGCCTGGAATCTACAGTCGACTTATACACAAGTAATACCTAAAATGACGCAATTTTTGGTCTTAAAATACACATCGACTTAAACATAAGGTCGCCTTGTACACAAGTATATACGGTAATTATTATTATTATTATTATTATTATTTTAATTGAAGTGCTGGCTCATATCCATTCATTGATTGCATTAGTATAATTTAAGAAAAATAAAAAATAAAATATTTAGCATTAGTATTCAACTGTGTCATGCAAGAACTCCAAACTAAAGACTGCTTGAAACGTCAAGAATAATAATAACAATAATAATAATAATAATAATAATAATAATAATAATAATAATAATAATAATAATAAATAATAATTAAGAAATCAAAAAATAGCATACATTAAAACTTATTGCAGACCACAATGTACGATAATAAATACATTGGCAGTGAATTCAAGTCTGATACGAATATTTTAAATTACTAACGCTGCTGACACAGGACTCCTTCATAACCATCAGAACAACCTTGTGTGCAGTTTCCAGAAACCCTGTCACATTCTTCTGATTTACACTTTCCACACGTAGAGTTACAGTTCCTACCATATCGTCCAAGACTGCAAGCTGAATTTAAAATGTTTAGATCGCTGGTTAACAAATCTGTTTTTAATCTCACCCATTTACAGAATGGGATATGGAAACAAAGCTTTTGTATGATCTTGATTTTTAAAAATTATAATAATTTAGATATTTTTATATATTATTAAATTCTTTCTTTCCTTACTTTTTAAACTTTATTATCACATATTATCAAAAATAAAAGGAAAGAAAGACGTATAAGAAGAAATATTAACATTTAAAAGATTTATTATTATTATTATTATTATTATTATTATTATTATAAAAATGTTATTCAACTCACGACTGATACAAGAAATTCCTTCCCAACCAGCCAAACATCCATTAACACATTCTCCAGTCTGGTGAGAACAATTCTGATTTTCAAAACATTGTCTTTCTGAACATGAGAAACTGCACCCGTCTCCATAGAAATCTTCATCACATTCTTAAATTAAAATAGAAAAATATATTAAACTAAATTATAGTAATGAATATTTATAACTCTGTTTACCGTTGTCGCCTGCCTTTAAATATAACTATCCTGGCAGAAATAAAAAGAAGACAAAGAAAAGCAAAGGAAGAAATTATTTTTCAACATGTTGTAATACATGTAGCATCATGTGTAGCCTTAAGAATATGCACGTAATGAAAGAGAAAACAAGGTGCCACCATATGCAGATTTCAATTTATTGTTATTAATTGTTTTGTTGTTGCTGTTTTTGTTGTTCTTATTTGTTGCAAATTCAGGAAAAGTTTTACTGTGATCTTCAGTAAACCAATCTTTGGATGAGAGTAACTGTAGCCCATTGTTTGCACCAGATGTGATAGATCCTTCTTCACATCATATCTTGCATTTCAGCTACTCACCTGCAGAACAATGTCTTTGGTAATAATTATCATTCATTTGTGTGTGTGTGTGTGTGTGTGTACAAAAATGATTCTAAATATAACTGTATACTCTGACTTACTCTGAGTACACGTAGCATTCAACCATCCAGGTTTACATCCTCCAACACATTTCCCAGTTTTAGAATCACAAGATGAGTCATCGTCTTTGCAGTGTCTGTCACTGCAGTTATAATTACAGTTTGTCCCATATGTTTTATCACATTCTGAAAAATTACAAAACAAGAAGAATGAAATAAAAGTAGTGTCTCATTATCTGTGTTGAAATATATCAGTCAATCTCCGTATTAAAATTGGTTTGTAAACATATAATGTTATATTCTTCTTAATTTAATAATATATTTCTTTTGCCACCTGTCTATTTCAATACCTTAAAACTGTCAATAAAATAAATAACGTTATCTCATTTCTGTTCATAATCTTAAAGTTTTAGACCTATATATAGAATAAAAACTACAAAAGCACCTTTTTCTCATTACGCTTATAGTTCCTATTTTATATACATAGTAAAGACAATCTAAATAAATTGCAGACAATATACTTTTGACTTAGGTCTAATATTTTCTAACTTTAATTTGCATCTTGTCTTCTCTACTTTTTTGTTTGACTTGGTTCCAGAATCAGCAAACAATTTCGTGGCTATTATTCAACGTAAAAAATAAAATAAAATAACTACAACAATAACTAATAATCTAAATAAATAAATAAATAAAATGGCAAAAAAATAAACACTTAAATCAGAAGAATTCAAACATTTTTGATATAAACATTTACCTGTGCAATCAATACCTTTCCATCCAGTTTTACATCCTGTTTTACATTTACCATCAGTGTGTTTACAGTCTGACTGTCTGTCACAGCGTCTGTCTGTACAAGACTTTGAACAGTTGAATCCGTAAGTGCCCCGTGCACAAACTGTAATAAGAAACAACTTATTAGTTTTTAATCTATGACAGAATAAAATAATATAATAAAAACTAAGATATAAGCTACAAAGGCACGTAACTGAATGAAAACATTTGACTAAATATTTAGTTTGTGTCTCTTACTTTCAGAACAGTCTGTGTTTCTCCAGCCTGGCTCACAACCTCCGACACATGTTCCAGTGTTTGAATCACACGCTGAGTTAACCAAACAGTGACGACCAGAACATCGCTTTGAACATCCAGAACCATAAGTCAGTCCTCCTTCACATTCTGAAATTTACTTTTAAATTTATATAAATAAAATACTAAAGTTTTAAATTGTGAAATATTACCAGTTAATGAAAAACAACATTT
Source organism: Chrysomallon squamiferum (assembly GCA_012295275.1). NCBI lineage: Eukaryota > Metazoa > Mollusca > Gastropoda > Neomphalida > Peltospiridae > Chrysomallon > Chrysomallon squamiferum. The sequence goes on along the minus strand of CM022672.1, from coordinate 34,824,881 downwards.
TGTTTGCATGTGTTATCTGGTTTCTTATTTAGCCTTATCAATTATTTCATTATGTCGAAACGATCTGTTTCGCTGTATTAAATATATTTAGCCATTGAATCATACTCTGATACAGACACGTCCTTTTCTTCAGAGATGTCAGCTTTCATTCATTCTTGTATATTTACCTCTACAGTCACTTCCTGCCCAACCAGTTATACAACCATCATTACATTTTCCGTTTGTGTGATTACATCTTTGATCTCCTGTACAGTGTCGATCTCGACACTTTAGTGAACACTTCGAACCATAGAACCCCGACTGACAAACTGAAACATATCAAAAATAGTAAGTTAATATTTAGTAATAATTATTTGGGAATAAAAAATACTTATATACCCAGAATGAGCAAACAAACAAATAATAATTTAGATTTTTTAGTTTTCACCTTGAGAACAGTCAGGTTCTAACCATCCTGGTTGACAACCTCCGATACACTGACCAGTCTTTGTGTCACACGTTGATGTGTTCAGACAATGACGTTCAGAACACTGCTTCTTACAACCAGATCCATAGGTCACTTCTTTAACACATTCTGAAATGTACAAAAGTTATTAACTGTCATTTTTTCATTAAATTCAGAAGAAATGTTTCGTACTGAAAATTCATAATTACACTAACAAACTGGTGTCGAATTAAACAATTATTGACTAATGTGTTAGATTAAAAATAATTCATCTTTTTTATCAATAATAATGTTTTCGTTTCAAGTTCTACAGTAACAAATGGAATATTGTATCTGGCAAACGGTTACAGGGAAGAAAAATGAGAGTATCAATAATTATAGTAAAATGCGTTTTCATATTAATTATTAGCAAAGTCAGCCTTATATTTTATTGTATTT